>NJDD01004992.1:110683-139026 GCA_002245505.1 Calephelis nemesis | reverse complement strand
CCCCCCTTTTAGGGGGGCACTCCCCCTACCCCCCACTACCCCCCCTCCAAAAACAACCTACAAATTCGACGGGTCATATTGTAAAGTTTTACCGTTATTTGATTCAAAAAGCTTAATTAAATCCTTAGATCAATACTTTCAATTGGCCTGGGATTAAAACAACGTACCTACTTAATCTACTTATTATGTAAGTAGGTACTACAGTAAGGTGTGTGAACCATATAATTTACCAAAAAAAAATAGTACATGGTATGGACGGTATGGTATATAATATATACTTAGGTATGTTTTAATTTATCTGCCACTGTTTCGAAATGTAATCAGTCAGGAAAAGAAACGACGAAGAGTATAATTTCATTGCAAGAGCAAGTAACAAAAAAATTATAATATCAGAACAAGCTTTGTTAAGAAGCAAAACTATGTTTGCAAATATTGATCAGAGCAATGTAAAACAAAACAAAGCTTTCACATTCCAACAACTGCACACAAACATGGATGATGATTGTGTCAGAGACGACAAGAAAGTAGAGAGTACAAGTTCAGAAGACACTTTATTAAAAAATAAAAATGCATTGGAAGACATAGATTTTACTGACGAAGTTTTTGAACAAAAAGAATACAACGATACTAAACCATTTGCAGGTTTCGAGTCTGACAGAATTAAAAGACTCAAAATATCAGAAGAAAGTCTTTGGAAAATAGAGAAGTTCTTGAATGATATTGATGCCAATAATACAAATTTCTTCACGATTCGAATATTTTCTTCTGTAGTGGCACTAACCGGCCCACTGGGACGGGGGTCATCTTCAATGCTCTCCCTACCCCGTTTAAACTTACTAGACCACTTCTGAACAGTGGATAAAGTAGGAGCAGACTCATGCCATTTCTTCGTAAATAACTTTTTGAGTCTTACCTTGCTTTGTAAGGAACTTAATCACAGCGCGATGCTCGATTTTTTTCAACATTGTTGCGTCAATCATGGTAGTTGTCTTTGCGGAATGATATTTTTGGAAGTAATGGTGACAATTCGATGAAATTTTATATTTGTACTCTCAATACTCTCAAATAGTAGTGTCTTTAACTAAGGAGATAATTTAATTACCCTCATCATTAGTAAATTACCACAATACCGAGAATACATTCAACGCCCCGCGTAGGTATGTTTAATAACATCACTCTCCAAACATTGGACTGCTTTTAATAATCATAAACTACTAGCTGACCTGCTTATGCTAATCTTGAATATTGACTTTTTGGTCATATTTACTTTTTCGTGACAATAACTAATGCAAAAAATATGTGAGGGCAAAATTTCATTCATGCATTGATTAAGAAAGTTCATTCCAAAAAGAATTGGTATAATGATCAGTCCGTTTAGGCATTATGAGATGACCAAGGAAAATGGGGATTTATTTTATTTTACCTAGTTAAATGAATCAATGCAAGTGAATTTCCAAACAATGATGTACTGACTAAGTGCAACACCAAAATTTATATAATATGGATTTCATCAATGAGAAAACCTATCACACAATGGAGATTAACATGTGTACTAGATGAGTATGATACCAGAACTTTAAGGATACTACTTATTAATGAGAGGTATTTGTCAAACATCTAATAGCCTAAGTTCGGACTAAGTAGGTATGCCACCAAAATATATATACGACACAGATATGCATAGTATAAAGATAAATCAGTGAATGTTGTGGCTTAAAACAGAATTATGTCATTTAGGATTTTGATGAATTGATAGTTTCTAAAAGTTGTAGAAGGTATTACATATAGTAAATGCCTCTGGCATTGTGCAAAAACCCTGCCTTTTGGGAATGAAGTTGTTTGGTTTCTGCTCACACAATTTTAATGAATTGTGACTTAGACTTGAAGTTGGGTTTCTGTTAAAAATTAGTAACTTTCCCACAAACTGCCAATAAACAGTTATATGACTCAGAATGAAAGATATATGTTAGTTTCACAGTTACCACAGTATACTATAGCAAATATTATTCTAAACTATTTTCGCTGTGCAGACAGCTCTTCTACAACTTAATGTGTATAGATATGAGATGGGACAAGTCAAGCCAGTATTAAAATATAAATGGTAGTTAATAAACTTCAACATAATTGTATTACGGTACTTATTTATGTAAATGTGTGAACATTTCAAGTGTTTGTATCTGTATGAATATAAATGAAGGATGATAACACTTTTATAATAAGACAAATGGCATTATAATTCTTTTTAAGGGAATTAATATAGTAGACAAAATCAGATTTAATAAAGTGTGCAATCTGAGACTGGAATGCTGAAAGAAAGCTATTAAAATAATAATAAGCTATTAAATTAAATTATAAGATTTTTATGCTATCAAGATGGCTTCTGCTGCTGTTTTCTGGGCACCTTCAATATGTTGTTCATGCAAACCTTTAACTTTTGCTCTTCTCATTCCTCCCTTCGGCGTCTTTTAAACAATAGAACTAAACTTGTAAAATAGCTAGCTGGTAGTCTTCGATATTTTAGAATCGTGTGTTTTTTTGTCTTAATCAAATTTTTAAAATGTTGAGAAATATCGTTTTTCATAACATTACAATCATTAAAAACTGAAAATATTCAGTATGGTGTCCTGTAAAGGTATATTATACTCTTTTAGGTATTTTTATACTCTTTGAGTATGGTCTTCACTTCACATAGAAAAAAATATTCTCAATTTCATTGGTCATCGCATCACCCCTAAAAGGGTGGTCCAATCATGCATTTTTTTAAGATATATACGATGCATGATGACGTCCGATTTCCTAGAACGCCCTTGAATTTATATGAAAACGTGTGGCTTAGAAACACACTTAAGGTAGAAACAGACAGCCCATGCACGTACGCAACGTATACGATGCATGTTAACGTCTTAAATCGTGTGACACCTTTAAATTTATATGAAAATATTTGGCTTAGGAACACACTTATCTTATGCAACGCTATCGTTCGTGTCCCACGCGTACGTAGATCTGTCGATCCAGATCGGCGTGGAAAAGGTGGAGGGGGATCATGCGCTATCCCACGCGTCGGACAAGCGTGTTTCTAGATCGTACGTACGCATGACGCGTCAGACCAGTTTATAGTGTATTATCTATGCGTCAGACGCAGATGAAACATCGTTGGAGAAGGATCGTTACCAACAACAAAATGGGAGGATATATTTTTATTTCGTGTACCCAATGTGTTTTCCTCTTTATATTTTGTTTTTGTAACACGGTCATATTCATTTGAAAATAACAAAGGTAATAAACCATTCCTAAACTCCTTTTTCGAATCAGAAAACATTATACAATAAAGTCAGAAACAACGACTGATGTCAATTGTACGTTGCATACCTACATGGGACCAGTGTGCACTCCTACTCTCCCACCCGTCCCACGTCGTAATGCATACGTAGGATATGTGTGCTCAATTTATTGTGGATGCGAAAAAAGGAAAAATTGTGCGATCTAGTGGTGACCTGCCTGTTACAAACAGTCGATGATGTAATTCTGGGCTCCAAATCATTTGAGCTGCAATCACTAATGACGGTTAGTATGTTATGAATGACGATTGTAAGGAAAAAGGGGTGCATTTGAATGCAAATGAAACCAATATAGCATACGAAAGAGTCTTCAATATCAACAGCCAGAACGTATTCAAAAGTTTTATTAATTGTAGTAGTGCTTCAACAAATATGAGTTTGTTTATTTCAGTAATGCTTTTGGCAGGGATAGATAGTTTGGTAAAGTAGGCAAGTTAAGTAAAGGTAGATAGAAAGGAGAGTGTGTGCTGGAAATAATATGAACGAGTGTTGGATAAGCTATTTCAACTGTAGGTTTTAAGGAGGCTACATACACGCTTACACATTAAAAATATACACCTTACATTCTGGGCTTAATCCCAACATTAGTTAGTGGAAAAGAGAGTTGGGTATTTTGAAAAATATGAAAATAGGAAAAATGAGAGCGCTACAGGAAATGTGTCCTAGAAATATCGAAATGGTGAGATCAGAGAAAAAGTGGGATTAAAATAAAATTATTGTTACAATAATGAGTAAGAGCATGTTCCGTTGGTTTTAAGAATGTTATAAGAATGGCAGATGAAAGTTTGACAGTACAGACATACCTACCTATATTGCGAAAGTGGATACTTAGTTTCTCTACATTCGCATTGTTTTTCTGCTTTGTCAATCTTTTATCTGTCATTCTTTCTACATGTCCGAACCAGCGGAGCATGGCCTTTTTCATTTTAACTCCCAACACATTTTTTTTCAATTTCAGTCTTTCTCGAATCACTTTGCTACGAATACAGTCAGCTAGTGTTTCACCACACATTTATCATAGCGCTCTCATTTTGACCACATTTATCCTACTTACATGCTTTTTCTGACATACCCAACTCTTGCTTCCATACAACAGTTGGGATAAGCACAGAATTATGCAAAGCGATGCTATCTCTTTGAGGCAAAACCTCGCTTTGAAGTAGCTTGCCTAGCAATCCATAATATTTTTATAATTATAAATGAAATTAATTCTCTTGGTCCATGTTTTTACTATTCTTATTATATTTTATTTCTTATTTTTTTACTTCCTTTTTTTAATTTACAGCTACTTATTAAGAGCTAAAATTTGTATTTTTGGATGTTTGTAATGAATAAACTCAAAGACCACTGAACCGATTCAAAAAAATCTTGGACTATTAGAATGCTGCGTTACCACAATAGTAACAGGCTATATTTCTTAAAAGAAAAAATAGGGATTCCTACTTGAACTTCAATAATTAACACGAGGTGTAAAAAAGTTAGCTCTCAAATGTCTTTCTTTGCGTGCGCTGCGAAAACCATTAAAAGTAAAAGAAAAAATGTTCTACAATATAAAAGAACGAATAAATATCTACAAAAAACTTAGCGATACCATATATCTAGGTATTATACTTATTATAATTATTTTTGAACAATTTAAGAGTTGATAGAAATGCCGATCATATTCGGACCTTATTATCCATACCGTCATATTAATCCTAAAATAAATCATTTCATATTCGAGACTGTTATAATATCTGTAGATTACTTGTTGAATTATTCAAATAGAACATTTTATAAGTATCTTCACGCCCATATCTCCGAAGAGGTAGGCAGAGGCACAACCAGGGCACCCACGACTAGCCGAAGACACTAAGTCCCACAATGTGACAGGTGGCAAGCCTATCGCCAACCGGGCACATTTCCAATCCCGACCAACATTTTTTTTTTATTTTTTTATTAGGAAATTGGAAAAATCCAAATTTCTTTTTGTTGGCCGACCCGGGATTCGAACCCGGGACCTCATGCAGTCAAGTCCAACACCCGGACCGCTAGACCACAGAGGCGACAACATTTATTCAAAAGATATTAAAAAATCAAAATTATATTCAAAAGTATTGCATAAACTAAATCCTAGTGCCAAGTGTCACGATTCCTACAGACCCGCCTGTCCCGGGCCTTATTGAGCTGGCTCTTGGACTTCACTATAAATCCCAACCATGCTAATATTAAAAAAGGGGCGTAAGTTTGTAAGAGGTATAAATAAGTAGTCGTTCTTGATTTAGAAAAATGGTAAAAACAATACTTTATTTTTCCTTTACTAAATGTTGTAGGCTCACATTTTTTTACTAAACAGGGATTGCATTTCTCAAATTTTAAGTCTTATAAATGTAAAAAAGCCAAGCCAACCTTGAAATTTCAGAAATAATGATTACAACAACTTTTTGAACTCTTTTATTCACTAACTAGATTTTTTGTGTTTAAACATGAATTTCTTTTTGTTTTGTTCTGAAAATACTTCCAGGGATGGTTTTTTAAAGGGAGTTCCAGTGCTAGTTTGAATTAGTTCATTTAAATGAACATTTTGTTGTAGTTTATGCATTTGCTGCAGTGCACAAGTTCGCGTTACCAAAATAAACCATTCACGATCGTACGTGACAGCGACCAAGACAGTCGCAGCTGCGTCTGGATTATTTATTTATAAAGCAATGACTAGGTTATACTTGTGTGGGTTTGAAGAAAATCGAATAGAATAAGCATCCTAAAATATCTTTCTACAAAATTCCTCAAAGTACAAAAATAGGCGTAGGTACAGTTTAAGCCCCAATAGGTGACTAGGTAATACTTAGGTACCTATGTTAATTTTTTAGCGGGAATAATCAAATTTAGTGATTTTACTTTTCTTTTGAATACCAAAGTAGAATCATACACCATACTATGGTGTATGATTGAAATTTTCCGAAAATTCTGCTTCATGAAATAAATTCTAATATTTACTTATCAATACGATACATGAATGCAGAGACCAACCTTTTGGTTCCGGTTCGTAGACAGCGAGGATCAACAAAGTAAGATCACTTCGCTTACTAATATGGTTTTGATTTGAATGGGGTGGGTCGCAGTAGGACTACAAAATATTCAAACTTGCGGCAAATTTCGTAGAACTCTTATTGAAATGTATCCGATAAAATACAGGCATTGTAGCAAATCTACGACGATTTGCAGACTAAACAATTTAGAATCAAACGGTTCATTGTTGCAGATCTTCGAGCATGCATAACCTTTGAATTATTCAAGGTTGCCAATAATTAGCAGACTAACTATGGTAATAGGGCTTACTCTATACTAGCCTAAATTTGAGTTTGACAGAGAATATGACATAAAAATTCTTTGAGTTTTGCTGCAATTATTGCCTTAGGCTAAAACTTATATCAGGGCCAGGGGCTGATTATATAACGCAGTTGCCTACTCAAAATGGAAAAGTGTACATCAAACAGCTGTCAAACGACGTTTTGTATTTGCCATCTCCAGTGATCAACAGAAATACAGTAAGAAATACAGTAGATATAGCAAACACAAATGACTTCATTTGATGTACACTTTTGCAGTTTGACAACTGAGATAAATAATAGTAGTCCAAAATAAAGCTTGCCAGACAGACACTTTGACGACCATTTGTAGACGATCTGCAACCTAAAAAGATACAAGTATGCAATATTTTCTTCTCAGAAATTAGAGACAGTGGTGTTTTGGTCGAGTTAAACTGAGCAAGATCGTAGTCGCGCTCTCTCAATGCAGTATGCACTAACATTAAACCAAACTTTTTAACTATTAATTAGTCGTTAGCACTTTGTCTTGAGCATAAGTTTCAGCAACTGTGCTGTAATCAGTAAAGCAGATGATTTCAAGTGTTGAGATGAAATAGTTGTTATTGTATGAAGTGATACCATTAAAATAAGAAATACTTTTGCACGAATCATCTACTAATTATACATTATTTTAAATGCAAACCTGTTATGCTTTATTCAACGTCTTACCTAAATGTTTAAATGGTGGCTTTTAAAATAATTAAAGTATCTGCATGAAAGAACAAGTTGTGTAGTAATTGTTTTTGCCTATATCTTTATCTAATACTAGTCGACCCAGCGAATTCGCTTGACATTGACAGTTTGTATGGATGATAGCATGCTTTTCCCATTTTACTGCAATTTTCTCAGTTTTTCTCTTCATTAGAACCTTCTGACAATAACTAACACGACAAGAAAATAATTTGCAAAATCGGTTTGTCCGTTCATGCGTCACGCGAGTTTCACGCTATGAGGGGATTCATCTACACTAACTATAAAAAGGAAAACTTTGTTTTTTTGGTTTCTAGTGAATAGGCTCAAAAACTACTAGGCTAATTTTAAAAATTCTTTCACCATTCAAAAGGTATGTGACAATAACTAACACGACAAGAAAATAATTTGCAAAATCGGTTTGTTCGTTCATGCGTCACGCGATTTTCACGCTATGAGGGGATTCATCTACACTAACTATAAAAAGGAAAACTTTGTTTTTTTGGTTTCTAGTGAATAGGCTCAAAAACTACTAGGCTAATTTTAAAAATTCTTTCACCATCAACGAGTAACATAGGACCTACGAGTAACATGGTTATTTTAAAAATTGTAAATTTCTCCACCCGTGCGAAGCTGGGACAGGCTGCTAGTTTTAAATATATAGATATAGATCATTCCAGTCGCAGCTTTGCGTATCAATTTTTTTTCAATTTTGGTCAAGATCAAGTTCTATCCAAACAAATTTTCTGCTATATTCCTGTAAAGTTTCGTCTGAATCCGAACAGAAGTTCTTGCGTGAAAGAGTAACAAACGTCCATCCATTGTGACAAACTTTCGCAATTATTAAACTTACGTAGGTTCAATCTATTAACTCCAACGATATAGTATTGAAAATATATTTTCACACTTTGAATGACAGAAAAGTAAGATATAAAGTCCTCTTATGCGTTTCGTACCCCACTAAACATTGCGTTACTAAATTTATTGATATGGTTATATCTGATGTTGAGGATATAATTTGGCGACCCCTCCAAATTTGCACATCGCAATATGGTGCATTTTGAAACCCTTATTGACAGAAGTGAGATCAGTGTCAAGTGGGCCGGCTTTGTTTAGTTATGTAACTTGGTTTTTTGTGGCTTCTATCGGTTTGCGGTTTGGTTATTTTTTTGTTATTGCCACAATAAATTTAATTTAGAAATTGACGTCTTTTCGTACAAAGTTTTATGTCTAAGATAAAGTTTGTCCTCTTCAGTGCTGAAATTTTCAAAAATAAGTTTTAAATAATAAGTATCATTAAGTTAAATTTTATCAGATTCCGTTTAGTGGTTTTGGCTGTGTTGCGAGCCTTTTTTAGATTTAGAGAGGAGATTTTTCCTTTTATATTATGTTTCGGTATAACCAGTTGCCACTCAGACACTTTTATGAAAAGAGCTTTGTCCTTTCTAAAAGCTCGGCAACACAAGTTTATATTTTTGGTACTGCAGTCGTTTGTGGACGGCGGTGATAATGTTCATCAGGTAAACTGCGTGCTCGTTTGCCTCCTCTTCCATAAAAAAGTTATTTTGCCAAGACTCTGCTCTGCTACGACTACCGGGCATTTATTACCTGAAATTCCCAAACTAGGATTTCGCCATACACCAGTAGCATTTTTATGTTTGTTTTCTTTTATCATTCTCCTCTGTGGTTTAACGGTGCAGGTGTTGGATTTGACTTCATTAGGTCCCGGATTCGATTCCCGGGTCGGGCAACAATAAAAGTGGTTTTTTCAACTTTCTTATATAGAAATGTTGTTCGGGATTGGATATGTTCCCGTTTGGCGATAGGCTTCTCACTTAACACATTGTGGGACTTAGTGTCTTCGGCTAGTCGTGGGTAGTTGTATTAGTTGTGTCACTGCTTACCGGTTTGGGTTTTTGGGGTGGTTTTGGAGTTCTATTTTGTTGTAATAAATGTTTTCAAGAGAAGGTTCTTAAGAAAGAAAAGAAATTGCAAGTTTAGCCAAACATAAAAAATTAAAAAAATAGGTAACCCAAATATAAATTTTATTTATTAAACTGTTTTTTTTTTAAAATCGACTAACTTGTCAGCAGTTAAGAAAGGTCTGCGTCTGTGGGTCATCTAGTAGGAACTACATAAATAAATTAAGATCCTTATAACTGAATATATATAATCCGATAAAATAACTTTAATTTAAAGACTACACACATACATACATATCTTCACGCCAAGTCCCTTACGGGGTAGGCAGAGAGTATCGAGTGCCAGACCTCACGATCCTGACAAACCTGTCTTGCTTCCTTCACATTCATTACCCTTTTCATACAAACACGCCGGTTTCGGAGACTCTTGACACCACCCTCGGATAATATTCGATTGATCTGATCGTGAAATGTCAGCCTTGGTCTCCCCGGGTACCTACATCCATCCACATTCGCATTGTATATCTGCTTTGTCAATCTTTCATCTGTCATTCTTTCCACATGCCCGAACCAGCGGAGCATGCCCTTTCGCATTTTAACACCAACACTTTCTTTCAATCCCACTCTTTCTCGGATCTCACTGTTACGAATGCGGTCAGCGAGCGTTACACCACAGATTTTCCGTAGTGCTCTCATTTCGACCGCATTTATCCTACTTTCATGATCTTTCTGACATACCCAACTCTCACTTCCATACAATAACGTTGGGATAAGCACAGAATTATGCAAAGCGAGTCTAGCTTTTTGACTCAAAACCTCGCTTTGGAATAGCCTACCCAACGCTCCATTCACACTATTCCCTGCACTCACTCTCTTCTCTACATCCGCGGTGTACCTTCCATCCCCGCTAAAAGCACAACCAAGATATACAATTTCATTCACTTGTTCCAGCACTACATCATCAACCAAAACTCTTACATCCGTTCTGGCTACATCTCTTTCAAATTTAAAGACTAGGTACTTCTAACTAACATAATAAATGAAAACAATATGGATTCAATCACTAGAAGAAACTACTTTGAAAAAAAAAAACGCCGAAATGGGTTCAATCAGTAAAAAATAATAAAACCTAAGATGTTTTAGAATAAAGTCATAGCCTGAGATAAGGCTTTAAAACAAACATACAGTCGAAGTTTTCGTCGAGTCGAAGAACTTCCACTTTTAACGGAAAGCGGTCGAATAAATACGAACCTTACATATTAATATATCACACATATTCAATTTAATAAAGCGAAAAATTTTAAAATACAATAACATAACTTTATGCTGTGAATGCAGAAACCGAACGGAAAATTGAACACAGTTTTCCCGCGAAAAAACCGCTTTGACAGCGAAAAAGGCGGGAACGGCCGCCATTACTACCAAGTGACGCCTCGACCAGCGGTATAATTGGTGTGTGGGAGTTATGGACAGATTTTAATAACGTTCAGCCTTAAGTTATTGCTGTTTCGTCTTATTTGTTAGTTTGTTTATTACGTACATGTTTCCTATGGTATATTAAGTTACAAATATGATAATCGGTTTTCATGTTGGAATGTGAGCCCGGAGAGGAATGGCCTTTTATGGCATTTGAATATGAATCAATGAACGAGTTGCAGGGGGATGCCAACTATTAAATATGAGGTAATAAGTTAGTTGAAGATGGTTTTGTTTAACGATATGAGTGTCAAGAGTAGCTAAAATGACATATTCGATTCCAGTTTTCAATATTGCATAAGTCGAGGTTCAAGAGTAACCCTACTGATCCCTTGCATCTTTCGCCAAGACCACATTTATAAAGCATAAAGTTTTTCGCAATATCTTTGTGTCATGGTCCACGTTTCTCTATCATGTAGTTTAATAATCACTAAGCGAATTGTGCATTCTCATCCAAACTAAGCAATCGTTATAAGCATACCCCCTTACCAATAAAACTTACGCGCCTGTTGATCTGGCGTGTAACGTCATTTTTTGTTAACAAAAGTGAAGTTACACACCAGATCAACTAATAAAACTTATAATTTATTAATGGTAATCTGTGGATGGTATTATATTAATCCTAAAATACATGTGCGAGACTTAGCCTCCATGTGCTAGCAATACCTAGCAATACAAAATTTGGCTAAAATATGTAAAAATCTGTATAAAAATATTGCGTGTAATACGGTGTAAGTAAGTTCCTAAATGATATCGTTAAGTATTATGAATATTGACTACATCTTCGAAGTATGTTCTAGCTTTATTAATATTATGGATATACATTTTAACGATTCAATAAAACCAGCAAGTAACAAATATGGAAAATTGCACCTTTACATACAAAAAAATGTGTCAATATTTTTATAGACAAATAAACAGATTTTCCTGGTGGTGAGAAATATAACTCACTTATGGAAATAAAGATGTTAATGGTGTTTTGCCGCAATGGGAGTTGGATAAAGGTACCCATTTAATATTTGTTTGTCTTTGGTTAATAGCTTATTCTAAAAACATATATTTATTTTTTAGGTAAGGCCTTACTCTGGTGTAAGTTTGGATGAGCGTATTGTGTCTATTCTGCCCATGGAGCAATATTACTGCTGGAGGTTAAACTCTTTACAAAGACCTGATATCATGTCCACATATTTTCACCCTAACTGACCTCTTTCGTTTTGACTATGTTAATTAACATTACAAGACTCTCAGAAAGAGAGATTAGAGGCTTACTATGAACGTTTAAAGCAGTATTATTTCCATGTTGCTAAATGTCGACTATTTATGCAACTTTATGCCATACGTCTGAAGGTTGTCATTCTGCGATGACAATCTTTTTTATTGAAATAGTATTGTTTTAAGAGGTTATGGTAACCCCTCAGTACATTAGAGCGGATTAGCAACTTTTGTATATGACATCAGAGAGCTGATTCAGTATCTTTTTAGTGATGATCACTTGGTAAAGTGTACATCAAATAGCTGTCAAATGACGTGTTTTGTATTTGCTATCTCCAGCGTGTTTCTGTTGGTCACTGGAGATAGGAAATATAAAATACGTCATTTGACAGCAGATCCAGTGATCATCACAAAAAAGATACGTAATAAGAACCCATGTCTTTGTTAGGATTGTAACCTCCAGTAGTAATGATATAGCTTCATGATTCTGTCACATGACAGCAGTTGCAAGAGGGATTCTTAAATGTCAGAATGACCTTTACTTTAACAGGGGTCGTGAGTTCCATACTGTCGATATGTCATGTCCCATTTACTGATATTGTCTAGAAAATCATTAACCGAATAAATATCTATTTCAAATACACTATACAAGCTGTTTTATATGTTTTTACAAATATAAAATCAACCACCCGATGGAAATGCCTTTTTATGATATTAGAAGGCAAACAAGCAGGTGGATTTTATGATAGAAATTCACGCCGCCTAGAAACACCAAAGGTGTTAATGGCGCGTTGCACACTTGAGGTCGGGGTGTTAAGCCTCAAGCAAAAGCAAGTTTACCAGCTGACTTACCCTTCGAAACGGAACACGTCAACGTCAACGCCACTGACATTATGGTTGCAGAATAGGAAAGGCGGTGGTACCAATCCGGGCGAGTCGCTGCGAAACTCTACCACCTATTCAGACGTAACGGTGTTAGTGACAGTAAGCCTATGCTTGCATTAACCGAGCTGCCTGGCAGGAAGGTAGGTGGTCTATTCTGCAAAAGAGCCCAGACTAACACGGGGCAAAAAGAAGCTGCCGTTTGATTAGAAAATCTGGCAAAATAAATGTATATTTTTTTTATTTTTCACAAAGTACGGTTACCAGATTTTATCCGAATGTGGTGTTAAGAGTCTCCGAAACCGGCATGTTTTTGTATGAAAAGGTTAATGAATGTGAAGGAAGTTAAGCATTTCTTGCAAAGATCTTATCATTTGGCACTCAAAACTATCTGCCTACTAAAAGTAAGTAGTTTTAAATGCTGTCGTTATTATTCGTATGATTCCTGTGGACAAATGAAAAAAATCAAGATGCGGTCTAAAATACGAGCAATATGCGAATAAGTAGGTAAGTACGAGTATAATTTAAATGTAAATACAGGTTAGACCGCAGCTTAATTAAAAAAATTAAAAACAAGAATTAAGCACGAAATCAAAACATTTTAGTAAAATTGTCTGCATAAATAAAAACTTTAGATAAAGTATTATTCAATGTTTGGACTTTTGAATTAGGAATAAGACATAGGTACAGTGCCACCAATTTATCTGTTCAGTAGTCGAAATCTCAACTATTTTTTTTAAATTTTTTTATGATATTAGGAGGCAAACAAGTAGACGGATTTCTTGATGGTAAGAAAGTCACGCTGCCTAAAGACGACAAAGGTGGTAATAAAGCGTTGCCAACCTGAAGCCGGGATGTTAGGCCTCGAGCAAAAGTAAGTTTACCGGCTTCCTTACCCTCCGAACTACCAATCCGGGCGAGTCGCTGCGAAACTACCGCCTAATAGGATGTCACGTTGCGAGGCAGGCTGGCAGAAAGGCATATGGTCTATTCTGCAAAAGAGTGCGGACCAACACGGGGAAAAAATTAAAAGCAGGGAAAAACACTATTTCGTTGAACCTCATTCCGCCGTCATTTTCTGAAGTGTGAACTCCGAGCAGTAGTTTATGAACGACATTGTAACCGGTATTTGAACTCATTTACACTTAACTTAGTTTTTCTCAACTAGGCTTTCAAAATGATCGGTGAAATCAGCTATTAATCAGAAGTTGGGCGCACTGTACTTACGTATATTGTTATGAGTTTGAGAGAAGTTATTAGTATGCCAGCACAAAAAAGAGAGGTAAAGGCATTCCTATGACATAAGGAAACATTCTAAATTTAAATTTTGAATATTATGTAATATTATACAAAGTGACTTTGTGACTCCCAATTCCCAAAACGCAATTTTTTGTGGGAAAATGTTTTTTTGTGTAATGTATGCCGAAGGAACAAATTAAAATACCTTTATTTACCCGAAACATATTATGTAAGTGTATTAAAAGCGTGTATTTGTTATTAGAATATTTACAACAAACTTTTGATGGACCACAGAGTTGCACATGTGACCAATAATATCTATGGTGTATGTATTGTCTCTTATTGTCAGGCGTCCGCCCTACTTGTTTGTTTGTATGGTGCTTCTTGTAATATCAGACATATGGGCGAGTCTTCTGCACGTTTGCTGTCTTATTTTACGCAAACATATTTGCCCTTTACTTTAACCTTCTCTATTTAGACGAGTATCAAGTAAACATCATCCCATAATCCGATTCCTCGCCATACAAATGCCAAAACAAAAACAACCCCACTTAACCTACAAGTCAAGTCAGCATCCCTTTGATACAAAAAGGGCTGGGTAGCGATATAATAACTATATCGATTATCGATGTTATCGACTAAAAATATTTGTACGTACGTAGGTACACATTTTATTTTGAAAGTGGAGCCAAACAGAAAAGTGTCACTTTAGTGGATGTGGTCACCACTGTTGGTCTGTATTGAGCTTATGTGTGCATGAAGTACCTATATTATTTTCATTTGCATATGTTTCATTGTGCTATTGCAGAGTTATTGTTAAAAAGTGCCAGTTTATGTGATTGTTTTTATGGTGTAAGTGTAATAGCGAACTTACAAGCCACTCTCTCTGATTCAATAAATCATCTTATATATTAAAAGTTATGTATATCTTTTACACTTCATTGATATTAGGTAATATTGAGCCCGCTACCTTGTGGTTGAGATCTCTGACTATAACTGCAAGTCTTTTTACGGGAAGGCTAGGCCCTCTAGCCCAGAACCAGATAGATATATTGGAATAATTAGCTTGCAAGTGCTTGCAGTGTGGCCATCACTTTTAACAATAATATTAGTTTCTATTTAGTAACTTTTAGGATTTCACAGACATCGTATTTTGCATTTAATAATTCGATCACATTATTTGATGCTAAACAAACTTAATGCAAAATGACACTTAATTATTTATATTTCTGCAAGTAACTGTTCAGAAAAATAAAAAAAGTTAACGTACTTAGATGTAAATCTTACAGTCAAGTAAAATAAATGTATTCTATTCTATTTTTTGCCATTTGATCACACTGATGTCAAGTTTAGATAATTTAAGCAGATACAACCATCAAAGTATTTTTCTCGCCAATGGAATATCATTATGTTATTGATTAAAATATATTTTTTTAATTTTTAAGGAGGCTTAAGTAAAGCATCTGAAGTATTATTATTAATTTTCGATGTTCATGATTAAAACGTTTCATAAATCGATTTTATATCGATGTAAAATCTAAAAGAGATGGAACATCACTAGTCTAGATACAATACTGAATTTGAATTCGCCCCGCCATTTCCGGCGCAAAGGGAAAACGGCTTTTCAATATTTTATATTCAGCCAGCATTCTGCTTTTAATTTAGACTCTTGGCTTTTATTCTTTTACATTCACTACGTACTGGAAAGGAAAATATAGTTTTACAGAATAAAAATGAAGGTGTGTTTAAGAATTCAATATAAATATACATACAATGGCGTTGAAACTAAGTACCTATAAAAATAAATATCATAATATTCAAAACTCATTGCTCGCCTTTCACGAGCTGTCATAGACTAGTAAAAGAACTACACGTTCGTTCTGTCTAGCTCGAAGGCAGATGGTATTTTCTATAGAGCCGGACAAACACGGGGTAAACTACTAACAAGTTGAATATTAAAAAAACCACTAGCGAACGATATCTACCATCGGGTCATATCCCGTAATCGACAAATGTACAGTCAAATTGAGAATCTCCTCATTGAAAGTTTGGTTGGTATGAGTTTGGATGTATAATATTTACGGGATCCAAAAACTTAAGAAGTACGTTTAGGTTCAGTTGGGAACTCAATATTTGAGCAGCTGCTCTGCGAAAATGTAACTTTTATGTGACCCACATGGAAATTGGGGAGTTCCGGAGACCGGTCGATTGGACAACTGTGCCCCGAGACTTGCCACGTTTACCCCTACACCTATTTAATCTTTTATCACGGATGTAGGATTATATCTTTGTATAGAATTGAAAGTCTGTTGTAAACTTGAGGTAAAATATGAAAAGTAGACATAATATTATGGTGCTGGAGGACAGGTACACTCGAGCATCAAGAACATGTACTGCAGAAACAAGATTTAAAATCTGACTAAGTAGTATTTTTAGCAATTTGAGCTTAAGACAAACAAATGCTGTTGACCACACTTATTTGTGTTTACTTTTTGTAAGTTTGATTTTGCACTTTAAAGTATCCGTTCAATGCACTGCACAATTCTTTTTTTTAAAAACTGTGTAGTTAATAATTAAACGCAGTAAAAGTGCAAAAAAACGACTTCAAATTTGGAACATATGTGGTTTTCTAATGAATGCTAATGTAGACCTGGACCAAGTTATAATGGGACCACCGCGGGAGTATAGGCTTTCAATTAAAAAAACAATTTTGAAAATCCGTCCAAAAACATCGGAATAGTCACGAAACATACCTACATACAAAAAAAACATATAGGTCGAATTAAGAACCTCCTCGTTTTTTCGTCAGTTGAAAAAATAATAGAGTAGTGTAAAATGAGGGTGTTATACAGACAGAAAATGAATTGTATAAACAAATGTGCCTGAGACTGTTTATTAATTATTATTATCTGTCAAATTCAGTATGATTTGGAAAAATCCAAAGCAAGAGTGAACAGACATCTTCTAGTGAAAATACTTCTACCTTACGATTAACCTAAGTTTTCCTTCAGGCGGGTTTCAAGTCATTACACGAACCTTAGACGAGACGAAAGGTTATATATAGGTTCAAATCCTGTCTGGGGCGAAATTTTTTCTTTCTTTAAAATTTATAGAAAATTATCCCACGCTCAGGGCAAGTGCTAAAAAATAAAAAAAAAATAAAAAAATAAAAATACGACACGGACCTTATACTTACATCAGAAAAAAAAACATGATTCGCTTACTTCCGTTAGCAACCGGCAAGTTTGGGTGTAGGTGGGTTGGTATGAAAGTACTTCGGATGTTTTCAAGACTCTTGAATACCCCATAGTCCCCAAATATCTATTATGATAACATTATAATTAACTAGCAATATGCCCGCGACTTCGTCACCATAAAATAGTAACGATTTTTATACAATACTAGCTGTCCCGGCGAACTTCATTCCACCCGTTCAGTTTGTATGGGAAAAAGTAAAATGTTGTTTTTCTTAGTTTCCTCCCAAGTTTTTTCCTTTTTCTTATCTTTTAAACCTTCCCTGGACTTGAACAAATAATTCAAAGCCAAAATTAGCGAAATCGGTTCAGCCGTTCTCTAGTTTTAGCAAGACTAACGAACAGCAATAGATTTTTATATATATAGATTTCATCGCCAATTATAGTTGGGTGTTATCCGAAGGAGAGAGTGGGGGAGGGTTGAAAAGTCTCTAAAACCGTCTTGTTTGTGTGAAACATGTAATGAATGTAATGAAAGCCAGTAAAGTCTGCAAGGATTGTGAGATTTGGCACTCGATACTCTCTGCCTACCTCGTTAGGGATTTGGTGTGATATATATGTGACAAAACGCTTTTAGGTGTTGTCAGATTACTTTGTATATGACATGACATTTCTAGAAAACGTTTGTAAAAAACGTGACAATTTGATAAGTCCGGACTAGTTTCATTTTACGTTGATTGTATGAGATGGGACATTTTAGTCCCCTCTTTTCGTTTTTTTTTCATTTCAGAAATAAAACATGCACCTGAAGTAAGTTAAGTTTGTTTGTTTTATTTATTATTTTAAACTATTTTTGAACCTGATATCAAAACGGGTCCCGCGGAAGGGCTTAAAACTTTGATGGACGGGCGTAACCGCGGACAGCAGCTTATATGCTTAATATTTTTAGACCTGTCTAATATGAAATAATTTATGATTCCATATATTCACACACTCATGTTGTTTGCTTAAATATTTATATATTTAGTAATGAAATGAATTTTTTACCGTTTTCATGGTAAAATAATCAGAAAACCATTTAAGTTCAAAGGAACCGGTCCAATTATTTTCCTATTATATGTATCCATGTACATAATTCTGTGTTTAAGTGGTACATTTTATTGTAGATAAATTTTAATTATTTAGTTACGTTACGTGTAAATTAGAGATCCTTCAATAAAATTAAATAAAAAACGATTTGTTCAGTCGCGTCGAGTTAGAAGCGCTTCTTTTTGTATTAAGATGTATTTTTTATGAGATAGTGATGTCAAACTTCAAGTTTAGGTTTGTCGATGACTGCAACAAATATTTTTTATTAGGTGGGTTTTTAGGTATTTCCTTCTACGCTTCGTCCTCCGTATTAGGCTATTACTTTTTTAAGTTACAAGCTTTTATTTCAATTACAATGTAAATAGGTATGTCTGTCCGATTGGAATTTTGCAACTCAATATTAAAGCAGTTGTCCTCAACCGATGGATCTGGTTTTGACAAGCACACTTTTGTTTAGTGACATTGAAAATTTCTGATAAAGAGGAGCTGATATGATGATGGACGCGGAAGTTGGTGGTGGGGCTTATTTGATACATTTGGAACAACGTTTGCCGAGTCTAGTGTTGTAAAATAGCCCCTAAAATACAAGTTTGTCACAAAATTATGTTTTTTGTAACAAACTTATTGAAGATTATGCTTTTACTTCTTCGATTTTTGTGAACTGGGAAAGACTAGGATGAAAATTTATTTGCTAAGTTTATATTTAGGTACATTATATATGAGCAACGACATGTGAAATTTAATCTATCAAGAAATTTTAAATTTTCATTTGAAAATGTTTAAGTTTTTATTAATTTTGCGGAAACGGTTAACGAAGCACGTTATTTATTTACATATAAAACATACATAGATACGAGAACATAGATCATTTCATACATAGATTTTTTTCATATGATCAGTCTACTATTTAAGTGATCTATCATTTTCTACTCCAAAATAATTTTTTAGGGTTCAGCAGCCGAATTCGAAAAATGGAACCCTTATATATTGGATATGTCCGTCCGTATGTCAACGGCATTTGATTACTAACCAGTTAGGACCACAAAGTTTAAAAAACCAAAAGAAGAAAGTAGCTTTTCACACATGGGTATATAGCACCAAAATAAAATTATTCATCAAATTTATACATGCGGGTCTTGAACAAACGCATGAATTCAAAAACCATTTTTTTAAATAATCAGTCGTTCAAAAGGTAGATACTTACCCAAGTGGTAAAATATGTCGCCTCCTTTAAATTTTAAAATACAAAAGTGAAAAATCCATAAAAAAATATCATGCTGGAGATCTCAATATTTTTTTAAACGAAGATTGGTTTGAAAGTGATGTAGCCAGCAGTATTTAAGATGTAGCACATTTTGGAAAACCTCAAATATATAACTTTAACATTTATACTATTTCAATGAGAAACTGCTTAGAAGGTAAAAATCATTTTGGGACATCTAGTCAAGTACAAGGATGAGTCCGACTCGCACTTGGTCAAAATATTAAATTTAAAAAAGAATCGTAACTTTGTACATATTAAAACTGACTTCCTAATAAGGTATTTTTGTTTAAATGGTAGATAGAGTACGTAAATATATAAAAAAGACATAAAAATTTCGATGTTAGTAAAAAAAATCGATAATTTCGCGTCCCTAGCCATCTTTTTCTACCCTTCTCCCTATGAAACAAGAACTTGTTTCTTAGACATGCCTCTTTTATTATTTAATGAATATTATCGTACATATTGTTTAATAGTTGAAGTTGACGACGAGGGTTTAGATTTTTGTTTCAAGAATAACTTCTTATTCGAGTCCAATTTGTTTTTTTAAGAAACCAAATTGCCATGTCGAAAAATCGGTTACATTCCAGTAGTTTATATTTACAATATATACATATAACCTCTACTATATTATGTTTTTTTGAAACAGTGTTTTATCCTTTGGATTTCATGGCCTTCACAGATTTATTTTTTATACGCTCTAACATTTGAGGAGCGATTTGAGAACATCATGTGATACAGTTCAAACCAGTTTTCATTTCAAATCAGACCCTCCACATTAAACTGTTTGTTCTAAGTGTTCCATTACCAACATTAAACACATTCAGTTAACGTCAATTATACCAACTTTACGTTTTAAAACTGGCAACGCTCTTACTGGTAATTGGTTATAATTCGTTACATGTGTGGCCTAAATTGTTGTGGGATAAAAGAAAGGCGGCAGCGAGAGCGTTTTAGCTGCGTTTTGAAACGTATACATTTTAATATTATAAATGCAAAAAAGTCTGTTACGTGGTATGTATAAGTATAATTGTTGAAAAGGGTATGTTCAAACAAAACAGGCTATTTTGTTCAAAAATCAATTCCTAAAGAAGAAGAAAATCGTGACCTAGTATTGTACGTTGACGAAGAAACAGTTAGTGTATAGTGAAAAAGTAAATTATATTAATGTCTGATAATTAATTATAATAACAACAGAAAATATTAAGTTGTTAATTTTTAAAATACTAATTATTGTAAACAATTTGTAAAGGCTTAGTAAGAAGTTTTGTTTAAGCTGACGAAAACCATTTGAAATTATTATTTAAATTTTGTGAAAATTTAAGACGATTTTCAACAATTTTTTGAAAAATGAATTTTTGAATAATTTTTGAAAAATCGCTCATTATGTAATGTTTACCGATATATCCACATAAATAACGTACGTAAATGACTCTATATTTTTAAATTTGGAAAATTTTCGAGCTACATCTAGTATGTCTTTTTTCATTTTCCAAAATAGGCTAGGACAATGAATCAGTAAAAGACAAGGTTGTTTCTTTTGCCGGGATTTTCTCAGAATGAGGTAGTAGTTTTGTTATATCAACGCTCACGCGCACATCTACTGCTTTAATTTAGTTCAGTCCTCAGTGTAGAACAGACTATCTTCCTCCCTGCCAGGCAGCTCATAAGAGGCGAGCAAAGGTTACATGGGTCATTACCAACAAGATCACTGATGGTAGAGTGCTGTGCAGCAACTTGCCACCAACTTACAAATACGTAAGCCACCACCGCCTTACCTATTTGTGCTGCGGTAATGACATTTTACCAGTTTGAAGTGGATGTTTTTCAAACAATTCACTTAGAGAAACGGTTTAAGCAAACTTATGGGTAGCACACATATAAGCGGGGCGGGGTGCATCATATTGCAAAGCACACTGAGGCTGGCCGGGCCGCACTGCGTCGGCACTAGTAGGAATCCACCGCCTTAAGTAAGACATTTATGGCGCCATAATGACAGTGTCATGTTTTGGATTAGCCGGTAGACTCACGATATGAATGACATCCCGGTATCAAAACAGCGACCCATTTTATATCATCTATGGTGTCTATGGACCACGGTTGCCTATAAAAATGTTAACAAAGCATTCTGAATCGGATTTAAATTTTAACTGGTAGAAAGAGATGTTGGTGTCAAATACAAAACTACTGAATGGAGTAGTGTGAAACTTCTCAGTAATACATGATGTCCATTAGAATAAGACACAGACCATAATTTATAAAAGGTTTACTATGGCATGGCAACAAGGCGAAGCCGCGAATGGAAGCTAGTCACTACATGGTATTGAACAAAGTCACTGTCCCCTGTCTGACACTATGTATACTTAACTCTTTAAAACTACGCAACCAATCTGGATGCGGTTTTCAATGGATAGAGTGATTTAAGAAGTTCATTTGTATAATAACATAGAAGTTTATTCACCCGTGCGAAAAAGGACAGGTTGCTAGTTTTAAATAAAATATGTTGTTAAAAGTTTATAACTTGTACCACAAATCAATTCAATATGGGTTATTAATTAACGCATATATGGGAGTGAAGTAGAAACAGGTTACAATACGAGTATCGGTAAACTGTGTTCCGGGGCGTATTTTTTGGGGTTTTGAAGTTGAGTTCTATATATGTTGCGTGCGACTTTGCGAAACATAATAATTATGTAACTGTATGATTTTTTTATTATAGACACAAGATTTGTGAAAACAAATATTCTCATTTTAATTTGTCAATAATTTTCTATATTCCGCTGGGCCTTCCAAAACTTCAGTAATTCTCCATTTAATGCAATTATTTTCAATAACCACTCTCTTATTAAAAAATGGTGTTTGAGAGCTGGGAACATCGTTTAGAAATTGAACTAATTGAGGCGCGACAGCGTTAAGAGTTTTTGAACGTGTTTGATTGTAGATTTTTGTTTAATTGCGTTTTGAGCTTTTTTTTACAACGTCACCGTCATACTGAATTCTGGGGAGCTATTTTGAATTTTTGACGTGATTTCTATAGATTTGCTGATAAAAACTTATTGAATGAAATCAAAATATGCTTGTATGAGATGCTGGATGTCAATACAAATTATGGGATAATGTTTTCGGTAAGTTAGGAATAATTATTACCAATAATATCCAAATCATTCGTGTTATTAAAAAAAGAATTAGTACCTAACTGTCAGAATTTTTTTTTATTTTTTTGAAACCTATAACTAAAAGTAAGCAAGAGTATAGAATAAACCCCAAGCCAAAGTTGTAAAAAGTTGGGTAGAAATTAAAGTTGCTTTTACTCCTGTAAAAAGTGGCAATAGCAAATAATATGTCGAAGTTAGATGAGCCGAATCTAACGACATATGAAATATTTACTGATTTTTTTTTAAAAGTTCTGAAATAAAAATGTATATCAGACACATAAAGTGAAATATCTTGCTATTTCAACTAAAAAGAGAATAACGTTCTCAAATATCTTATTTTTCTACTTTTATTAATTAGTGTTGCCAGTGCCCCAAGATAATTATCTAGAAAATATTTTGTTTACTCGGACGCGAAATTAAACGAGGAAAAGGCGACAGAGAATCGTCGATTTTGCCTTATCTTTGTACGAAACAATAAGGAATATAGTACAGCTCCTATAATTTGCAGATACAGATACAGACTATGAATGTCTATTTTTCTTTTGTTACGTTTGTATTGCTTAGTGATGTAACTTTACATATCGATGATTCTTACCTACGACTATGACGTGTTGGAAAACGCGAATATTTATTTGTCTATACAAGGTATTATTTTTAGTCGAAAAAAAGCGACATTGTTTAATACTTGATCTTGAATCTGACTTTACCGAATGTCTGTGTTTTTGTCAATTAGTTATGTCAGTTATCTATGCTAACACTCTACAGTTATTTGTTACCGAAACAATGAAAATGATGATTTTAAAAATGCTATCTAGAAAACAATATAATAGTTTAAATAATTAATGTGCGAAATTTGAAAAATATATAATACAAAGCAGATATCTTTTAGTTTTACCTACTTGCTTAACTATACAACTTAAGTATATTTTCTTCGATTAAGTTTTGAAAGTCTTCTAAAGCTGTAATTTTATTATGAAATGCAATGACGTCCCTACGTCACATAAAGAGTTTCAAGAAGGTTTACAAAAAGAGAGACAATTTTATTACTTAATATTAATTTATTTCTGTGCTGGCTGTGAACTGAACTTAGAAGAGTCAAGATACTAGACAATTATTGTTATTTAAGCTATATATTTAAGCTATATTATAATTTATTCATAATTCAGATAGTAATCATTTTATTTTTATAATTTGTGATATGTTAACCCCTTTGTTAAGTTAGTTTTCTTGTGTTCACAACATCTTAACTTTTTGACGATGCAGTGTGTAAATAAATCGATACAGTTTATCGATAAATTATTATAATATATGATATGTTTATAACAACTTATCGATAAACAGTCAACACTATTCGGGCTTCGCCAATGTAGATAAGTTAGCAATTTGGATGCCACTCGCATTGGTTCGGGCGCGGGCGAATTTTGAATATTTACAATATATACCGCGCGCCCGCTGGAAACTTGACGCGACTGATACGCGACACGGGTTTTGAGTTGGTGCAATGCCGAAAAAAATATTAAAAAAGGAGCCAACACTTATATAATTAAAATAAAGAACTGTTAATATCAATAATACACACTTTTTCGTAGTAAAACACTTGTACTCATCCACTATACACTTTATTCAACACTTAACAGCATCTAGTTTCAGTTCCACTTTTTACAGCTTCACAGGGCTTTGAACCAAAGATAAAACCAAACTGGTGGGTGATGGGTACATATTTGGTTGGATGTTACTGACGGTACCCCCTGGTGGGTGATGGGTACTTATTTTTTTATTATGGGTATTATTTATTATACCAGATTCGTTGAATTTATTACGTGCAAGAGTACAAACATGACACAAATCCGATTCCTCTTTCCAATGTTGCATGAATCGAGATTCAAGAGTAGGTTGCTTATACTATTGCTTGGTTCCTGAAAATGCAGGCTTCTAGTTTGATCTACAATGAAGCTTTTGGAGGAGTCCTGACCTGCTCCGACAAAAAGATACCTACTAACCGTCCGTACCGGTTTTTTTTATCGACTTAGCGAAATAATGAGCTACATTTCGAAAAAAGAAAATATACCATCGCGACATGATAGGTAATGTATTTAGAGCGGCGGTGTGCAGTATTACCTACTGCGCTTTAAACAAAATATGTATTAATAATATTATAAATATTTCTACAATATTTCGGCTTGTTTCCCTTTGAATTTAATTAAAAACATTTACAGAAAGTTCTACGCCTCCAGTTTCTTAACCTACTTTTGGCCACACTAGTCGACCAAAATTACATAATCTACAAAACCATTACCAACACCTCGTGTATAATTATATTTTAAGTAACTCTTACATGATTGATCCCTAAAGCGTTTTTGATAATGTAAAACACCGCCTACAGTTTAATGGTTATAGCCCGAGATCCATGGCAAGCCAGACTTGAAATTAAACAAATAAATTAAATTAAATATTTTTTACTGGACAAGTTACACAAATTGAATCTAACCCCAAAGTAAGCAAAAGCTTATGTTATGGGTGTTAGTCAACGATACTAAGACAAAGATATACTTAAATAGATACCAGAATAAATTTAATAAACATCCAGACCCGGAAATGTAGACATCTAAATGTTCATCACACAAATGCCTGCCCCCGTCGGGAATGGAACCCCAGCCTCTCGGTCGGTCGATGTAGCTAGGCGTGTACGCTAGCCTCTCGACCAACGAGGTGGTGGTAAATATGCCTTTAATTTTTGATTAATGAATATTATTTTCTGGTTCTGCACTAATCTGTCAAAATTCTGTCGTTCTGGCACTTCGAATCTACGTAAACCAAATATACAAATTTTTTTGCAAAAAAATAATTCCCTCAAATACCTGTCCCTGTTGTAAGTCACAACAGGGACAGGTATTTGGATGGTCATTCCTGTTGGTCCGGATCTCTGTGAATACTTAGATCATCTGCCGCTTAGCATATCTGTTCGTAAGAGATGAGCAAATGTATACGAGTCGTTAAAAACAAACCACTGGTTGTTAAGTGCTGTGATACAAATTGTCCGGGTCCCTACTCATCACCGGGTCCACCGCCTTTACTTGTGCTGCCTTAATGCTATTCTACTAGGTACTTTGTAAGTTGATATCTTTCAAACAATTAACATAGAGAAACGGTTTAAGCAAACTTAGTAATTTTTAAAGTCCTATACATGTACGTCATAGCGTCTTTATTACCAAACTAGCTGCGCCCCGCGGTTTCCCCCGCGTAAGTCCCAATCCCGCGGGAACTCCGGGATAAAAAGTAGCCTATATGTTATTCTGGGTCTTCAGCTACCTACATACCAAATTTCATCTTAATCAGCTTTGTAGTTTTTGCGTGAAAGAGTAACAAACATCCATACATCCATACATCCATACATACAAACTTTCGCATTTATAATATTAATAGGACTTAGGATAACACAGGTATGAATAGGTATTCGTACATGTATTCTGGGAAGAACTTTATGATTATCTAAACAAAAATTTAAAAAAATAAGGGTGGCACTCACAATACATGGAATTGAAACTAAAAACCAATAACGCTAGGATTTTGGATTGGTTAACAGACGGACATGTTTAATCTATAACGGTTCTGTTTTACACCGTCTCTGTTTGTCCGGTTTATATTAAAACTAGCGGCTCGCCCCGGCTTCGCACGGTTATGAAATACACATATGAACCTTCCTCTTCAATCACTTTGTCTATTAAAAAAATATCAAAATCCGTTGCGTAGTTTAAAAGATTTAAGCATACAAAGGGATATAGGGACAGAGGAAGCGACTTTTTTTTATACTATGTAGTGAATAAAAAGGCACTATCATAAAATACTAAAAAAATATTAAAAGTACCTACAATATAAGATATTTTGTTAACCAGCACATGGTCCTAGGAGTAGGTAGTAGGGTCTATGAGACTGCTATGAGGCCCCGATTCCGATCCGCTGGTAGTTTAAAAAAAAATGTCGACGCGCACAAATACCACTTGTATGGTTCATGTGAATAAAGATATTTCTGATTCTGATTCTGCTGTGTTGTTTGGAAGTTTGCGTCATCTTGGTTTTGGATAATTTTTGCTAGCTTCATATCAATGATACTCCAGACACCGACTATTTGTAATTCAAAAACACCAGACAAGAAAATACTAAAAAAGATACTGACAGGAAAAATTGTTTACAAAGTTACTAATTAGGTCTTGTATTGTATAATACGGTTATGAGAATTATAATTAATTTTGTTATGCGGAATTTAGTTAAAAATTAAAATAGCTTCACACGTTTATACTTATAATGATAGTTTTATTTGTATTTAACGACGTTGTAATAAATCTGTGTGTGTGCTTGGAAGATATTCTAGAAAAACAACTTAGTTTTATATTAGTGGTCATTAGCACCTTTTTTAGGGTTCCGAGCAGGCGATGGCAATACCTTAACGCTCACAGATTCGTCTGTATGTCATGGGCATTTGATTTCTATACAGTTTTTGGTACAGATCAAACAGTAGATAGATGTAAAAAAGAATATGTTGAGACTTTCCTGAACTGATTTTTTTATCAACTTGTACATTTTTTTATGTAAGAAGACAGTTAACAAGCTCACGGCTCTCCTGATGGTAAGAAATATCGGTGCCTATAAACACCACAGATATTATAGGTGCGTCACAATCCTGTGTCGGGGATGTTAGGCCTATTGTGCAAGGCTACCCTACCTTCCAGACCGGAACACGATGACGTCGTTGTGGCAGCAGGAATAGGTAAGGCAGTGGATTCCTACTGGGGCAAATGCTGCACAGCACTCTACTACCAGTAGTCTTGATGGCAGTGACCCATTAAACCTATGCCCGCCTCTTACGAGCTGCTTGGTGGGAAAGGCAGCTGATCTATTCTACACAGAGAACCCGGATCAACACGGGGGAAATGCGAGGTGTCTATCGATACCCCTTTAAAACTGATGTTGAGGTTTCTAAATCATTTTTTTCTTGAAGTCAATTTTTAAATAAGAGATTATTACTTAAATTTTTTAAATGAGATAGTAAAAATGTGATGTAAATTTAAATGAAAACTGAATGGACATTAGTTTGAACGCTCAATATGATCAGGAAAATTGCAAATGATATTTTTTCATCAAATGATTTTGTGTCATCTAGCAAAATGTGACTTGTTTAGGGTTTGTTCGACTCACTTTTGGGGCTAGGGTTTTTTAGGGTTCCGTAGCCAAAATCCAAAAATGGGGTACGGTAGAATATTATTCTTCATGTCTTTCTGTCCGTCCTTATGTCAAAGCCTCTTTTTTTGAAACTATATCTATATACTATTGAAACTTGGTAATTAGATGCATTCTGCGAACTGAATTGAGGTTTTTACACACAAATAAAAAAATAATAATTTTTAGGGTTCCCTGTAATTAAACTGACTGACGGGCATGACTTCAAAAATGATATTGAAGTTTCTAAACTGAATAGTTTGTGCAAGAGGTACTTCTAAAGTGGTTATATGTGTAATGTAACTTCTAAAATAAGATAATGAA
>NJDD01004992.1:68456-79728 GCA_002245505.1 Calephelis nemesis | reverse complement strand
GGGGCACTCTCACTGCGCTACAGTTTTTAAACTTTAGCAGTTGAGAGCGCTAAAACTGTTTGCATTTATAACGATTTTTGTTCCGAATAAACTATTTTATTTATTTTTATTTTTTATTTCATAATAGATAGCTATAGAATAATGAGTGATTGTGTATCTGCATGAAGGAAGAAGAAACTCAGAACCAGACCGCCGCCACTCGGCGTTAAATGCCTCCCAATTCGCGTAGAGCTCACGCGTGTATTTATTAAATAACAATATAATAGAAAGGCTGGTTTAGAGCATTGCTCATTTGACGGATGCTTGTCGAAAAAAGGACGAGAATTTGTCATTAAAAAAAAACATGCATATTTTTTTGCTATCCGGGTGGCACACCGTAAAACTTAAAATTTCCTGCAATTACCGCCTCGTTGGTCGAGTGGCTAGCTTACATGTCTAACTACACCGATCAACCGCAAGGCTCAGGTTCGATTCCCGACGGGGGCAGGCATTTGTATGATGAACATTTAGATGTCTGCATTTCCGGGTCTGGGTGCTTATTAAATTTATTCTGGTATCTATATAAGTATTTCTATGTATTAGTATCGTTGACTAACACCCATAACACAAGCATATAATTTGCTAACTTTGGGGTTAGTTTAAATTTGTGTAACTTGTCCAGGAATATTTATTTATTATTTAATTACGAGTGATTTTAATCGTAGACTACTAATTAGTTATTATTATCTGTGTATGATATAACAAAGAATAATTTGTAAATTAAATAAGAAAAGTATCTACGTTCTTCAAATCTTATTTTTATTTTAATGAGTAACCTGTTTACGATATGTACAATAAATTCATTATATGTATTTTAGATTATCGAGTTATTCACAAATAAATGTAGTAGTTACTAAAAAAACTACAGTAGCCTAAAGTATTTTAGGACTATTATTATGTGCCTAAAAAGTAGTTTGTTTTCTTTTTTTTTATACATAATATGAAAGACTTCCTCATTTATTGCAATATATTCTTTCAACCTAATCGAACGAGTAATCATACCTACGTATCAAACGTGAGATATAATAAGTGGTCAAGAAGGTAGATATATAGACGATGAATTAATTAATATTATAAATGCGAAAGTTTGTATGTATGGATGTATGGATGTTTGTTACTCTTTTACGCAAAAACTACAAAGCCGATTACGATGAAATTTGGTATGTAGGTAGCTGAAGACCCAGATTAACACGTAGGCTACTTTTTATCCCGGAGTTCCCGCGGGATTGGGACATACGCGGGTGAAACCGCGGGGCGCAGCTAGTATTATAATAGTAGTTAGTAGCGTTGCCACGAGCTAACAACCATAGCACTATAGGTGTCGCGTCACTCTACGCTATATAGCGATAGAGTTTTGCTTTATAAGAGAGCGGGAATACTTAGGTGAATATCTCGTGAGGTAGGCGCTTGTACGAGCGGAATTAAACTTGTTGCTTATTAACAAGAGTCGTTACTTCTATAAATTGTTACGACGAAGTGCTGGTTCTGTACGTTAGTACTTATTATTCTGTGATCGAACTATGTAATATTACATTGCAAGACAGTGACAGAGCAACGAGCTCAGCACCTCGGAAATCCGGGGACTATGTGGTTGACCTGAGGGCTATGTCGCCCACGAGCAAAGGTTGCAATTTTTCGCAAAATGCAAAAGACAGCTTATGAACAAAACAAAATAACCGTAAGTCTATTTTCACCATTTCCAACGTGTGAATTAGAACATGGCTAAAATTTATTACACAGAATGAAAATAGTGATACCAAAACTCTCCATAATGCTCTCGGCACATCCAAGTTCGCTACTGTTCGCACTGTTAACCTTTGCTGTTAACTGCTGAGTTGCTTGAATAGATTAGATTCGGTAATTTATGAATTGAAATCTAATGTGATTTGGTATAAAAATGCATTTCTCTTAACACAAGTGCTGTTCAAAGTTTTGATACTAATAATTTACGGAGACGCTACTGGTAACTAAGGGCCACTTGTACATTCCCGGGTTACATTTAATATTAAGTTAAACTGTCAAATGTAAAGCGATTTAGCCATAGTTAGACGCTAACTCAGTGTTAAATACTTACCTAGTCCGAGAACGTGCATATGACCCTACAGAGACTAAATCGTCATATAAAAGACAATATAGATTTCAATACTTAAATTACTGAAAGGAATATACGTATAGCAACTTATGGTTAAGGTGATCTTTGGACTACTTGTGGATTATGTCGTTGGTAGAAAACATGACGTTATTTTTCAACAGTTTATTTCGCAACAATTGGAATCTACAAGGTAAAAGTATCTGCTAGCTTAATATATTTTAAGCAAGGAAATAAATAACGACAAAGTAATACAATTATACGCTTTTAATAAACAAATGTTTGAATACAAAATTTTGGTCCTTAAAAATAATATTTACAATTAAAAATAGTCCTTTTGTTCCTATTCAAAACGTTTAAAATGGAATGCATAAGTCTTAGTTTTAAAGCTTAATATGAGCTTTAATATAATAATAATATTTGTGGAAATATATTAGTTCAGTATTAAAATATATGTAACATTGATAGTAAAATTGAAAATTTTAGTGATTTTAGTGTACTTATTGCACTAAAAATACAAGTGAGAGAAAAATATGTAAGTAATCTTCTTTAAACCAACAAATGTTGTCACATTTATACTATCAACCTTAAAAGAATTGGAAAGTCATAGTTCAATCTAAGTATTATGTTAATGAAACACCTCTTTATTAATGAAATAAATGGTGAAATCATTCTTCCTGTCCCTGCCCTACCTACATTTGAAATTATATTGCGTAAGAATGACAAAAACAAAATTCCTCAATGCCAAAAACTAAACAAAATTGAACTAAACTAGCTATGTCCTATTTTTTTTAAAAATAACACATCCCATGTTATATCGTATTTACCGACTATTGCATTAAAATATGCACCCAGGAATTTTTGATAAGTTAATAGGCACCTAAATACTAGTTTTAGTAATTGAAAAGAACTCTTTAAAATCAAATGATTTAACTAGGTATGCTAATAAATGTACCCAATCCAAGCGTGACAACTTACATGAGTCCTAGATTTAAAAAAGTCAGATTTTATTTAAGCAAAACTAAAATTAAAATCCACAAACATTATACCTTATAGAAAAGACAGTAAGTACTTTGGGCTAAGTGAAGAAATTGAGCAATAATAATTTGGTATTTCTTAAATTACGATTCTTACAGAATAAAGAGATTCATTATTAAAGAAACAAACATATAATGTAAGTAATAACACAGAAAAATCATGTTTGAGTTTAAACTTATTAAGGCAATGTCAAAAACATGTATATCATTAGGTAAATAGGTTATAAAATATTAGCTGTTACCAGCGGCTTCGCCGACGATAAATTGAGATATGTAAACTACCCTTTCTCTCAAACTTGATCAAACTGCACACAGTTTTCAAATTTGATTAAAATCGGATAAGCAGTTTCGAAGTTCATCGCGAGCAATCAACGTGACGCATAATGTATATTTTAAAAAAAAACAAGTCACAAAAATATAACAAATTACTTAAGGAAAATGTATGTAAATAATGATGTTATAGCATATTAGTATTAAATATATTTATCAATCTCTGCAATATAATCCAATCATTCGTTTAAACCGAAATATAAAAATTTTGATTTGCTTAACAACGAATCGAATACGATTCAAAACCTGTAAATATATTATCATTTGCGCTTACTAAACCTAATTTTTAAATCACAACTTCGAAGTATTTGACGACTTTGCTTCATCTAGTGTACTTAATACTACATAATGCTTATCAAGTCTAAATAAGGTACTACTTGTGCATTGTACTGAAGGCCACATCAAGTTATTAATTTTTAAAGAAAATTAGGCTCTTGTAAGTAAGCAAAAGCTACACTTGTAAAACTTGATGTGTTGCCTTCTAAATACTGCCTAGACGTTAGTTGAAATATTAGCGCAATATTGTTGAAGTTATTTTGCTTTTTTGGGTAAATAAATATTGATCGCTTTTCTTATTTCAAAGTAATATCTATTTATGTGCAGCTTTTATTTTATATCATATAACTAATTTGGTCCAAGCCAAAAATGGGCATGTAACCCACCAAAAATGACTGTGATACAATGCACAAAGTATCTTATTAATACGGAAATTCTGTAGAAATCTCCATTTTTGAAAAAAACTTAATAACATAGAGTTACTTTTTAAAAATATTGTCTTTATTGTTATAAAAAGATATTCTTCAATACAAAGTTATGTCATAATTTGCTCGATTTTGAATTATGTTTTGAGCAATCTGTTGTCTTTTTAGTTATTACATTTTTTTAAAGTAAGTTTTCCATTTTATTAATTCCAATATTTTTTCCACTTCCACATAATTTCTTAAAAAGAAAAACATTTTTTTACAAGTGTCATACAAAAATGTAATATAACTGTTGCTTATACTCTGTATGATGTACCCGTGGTAGGTACAAAGGCATTGACATATAGTTTACATAGTAAAATTTATTAAGAAATGTAGATAAGAAAAGGTTCACAACTAATCGATTTCTTAAATCACATTTCTTAAGTAAAAACTTTTCTTACACTTTAGAATTGAGCGAAACATTTCAAAAGGAACTTATATTCTACTTGTCACATTCGGTAACTTTTTATTGGTAAGCACATTTGAATACTAAAGGCTTCTTAAGCCTACACTCTTCAAGAAGCTGTAAATAAATAGTACCCATAACTACCCTATCACCACCATAACTTCATAAATCACCTTCACCGAATAGTTTTTGGGCTTACGCTCATCTGGTTTTTGTAAATGACAAATTTTCTCAGTGGGGCACATTTTATACACAAACTTTAACGCACGAATAGCGTGGAAATGACAAAAAAAGAGTTTGTATAGCATTATAGCGTATAAACCCTAACTCTCTCATTAACAAAACAAAGACCAAATTTATACAGTTGTTATACCAAATGTAATATCAACTTAAACCTAGCAATGATTTAGTCTACGTCTATTAATAATACAAAACACAATAAAAAGGAACAACTTGTTAACATTTTTTTTTAATAAAGTTTTGAGAACGGTTGTCATTGTCTTTTATTGTGTAATTCTATTTAATTTGTATTGTTTCATGTTTTGAAAGGTTTATGGATAATGATTTAAGAAATACTGTGTTTTTATTTTTAAGTCAGGAACAATTAATATCGGGTTATAAATATAGCAACGCCGTATATCTATATCTATTTTTACGTTGTGTACTGTTTTTAATTATTTATTAATTGTCAAAGAAAATATGTCTCATTGAGATAATTTCCAGATGAGTGTATCATTTCAAGAATATCGCATCAAATTCTTTTTTTAAGTAACTATAACTATTTGCTGCAGGGTAAACGTTTTAATGTATATATTATAATACATTTCTTTATTACATTCGGAAATTGACAAAAAGCGAGAAATGTCTACATATTTCTCGACATTATAGCTTATTTTAAATTCCAAGTTAGTAACGTACTTAAATTAATAAAAGAATATTTTTGATAAGTTTTTAGGATTGCATAGTTTAGCATCCGGTGAATATCTGTTATACTTCAAAATACTATTCCAATAAACTCCATTTTTTGTGTTGAAATTTACAATTTCAACAAGTAGGTATGTCGCATGCCAAAAAAAATTTCAAGTAAGAAGACGAGGCACTCTGTAATAATTTCTAATATCTCGTTAAAAGCCACTACTAGTGTAAAACTGCAATTCTTCTTACACTACGGAGTTTTACGGAAAATCGTTTATTTGTGTAAATTATTAAATTTAAACAGTCTAATAAATCACATATTAACCTAAATGTGCTACATTTTAGGAATCAGCCATTTTATTATAGTTCACTTTGGTGAGATAAACACCGTTTATATTGTTACCGCCCTAATTTACATATTTTGTATGGTTTGTCAACATTAAAAATTTAACGAAATTCAGTAACTTTTTTTGGCGATTCACTTTACATTATTACGGTATCTTGATAATGTCACGGTTATTTATCACTTTAGTATTTTTAAAATGGCTAAACTTACTTTTGTACGATTCATTTTATTGCCTACGAAGCTAGTGCATTACTCCTATTAGGTGTTATGAATTTAAGTGGTTATGATTGGTTATGATCTTGGCACTGTTTCTCATATAATTGGTGATAAAGTAAAAATATTAATAGATGTCAACTTTATAGCTAAGTTCCAATTTCTTTAACTGTTTTTAAGTGTTACTTTTATTAATAAGTTTTTATTGAATATGGCTTTTTTATTTTTGTATGTCAATAAAATATGAAATATATTCATCACGTCAAATGAAAGTACTTTATGAATTGCTATACGAAAAGTTGACTTCTATCTATATTAGCGTTTATACAATTTTTGAGTGAAAAGTCGCTGAATCAAATCAAACATACATACATAATATATTTCTAAATAGACTAGCATTGCACATTTTCGTACTAACTGTATTTCTTATGTTTGTATCTATAATTATCACTTAATATTTTAAAATTGTATATATGTAAGATCTTATAATACCAGTAATACGTGTGTATTGTGAAACCATATTGATTTTGATATATTTTATTCGATTAAATCTACGTTTCATTACCGTAAGTTACGTACTTTACGTATACTGAAATCTTTGTGCTATGATAATGTCATCATTTAAATACACATGAACTATTTCTTTTTTCATACCAGAACCACAGTACATTTGATATATTATGCATTACATTTCTATTATTATCTAATATTAAGGCACCGTTTCTTCCTCTAATATTGATTGATATATTACATTGAGCAAATTCAGTTTTATCCTAAATTCCGCCATTACACTGGTTACTAGGTAAATATTAAGAATGTTTAACATAATTTGCTATAGACTAAATTGATTCAACTCATTGAATTGATTTTAGACAGATGATTCAATTTGGTCGAGAGAAATCACATTGTCTTTCTAATTATATTTATTTTTTCAAAAGTAGTTTTTAAACTTTAAGTCAAATTCTAGCTTCTACCTCAGATTCTTAAGAAAACTGACACAAAAACCAAGTTAACTAAACTTTTTATAAAATTTAGTTTCGGTGTTTAAATTTGCGATTCTTGGAACAATTTAGATCTTAGCAATTATACATGATGCTTATTCTCAATTTTGTTATTGTGTGGGATCTTGGCAAATATGAAATTGAACATTTGGTCAGTTACTGAAGTGCTTAACATTTAGATCCTGCTATAGGTTTCCACCAGATAGTCTTATTAGACACGCCGCTTGCGTGTTACTTATTTTACTTTCAAAACTAAATATAATTCAGTTAAATCTTATGCATTGGCAATTAAGCAGTACGCTCTTGTTATTCATTGTACCCAAAAAAGTAAGACCGTACATTTAGTAAAACCCATCAGGTATTCTATATAGTTTGTAATGACGATGTTCGGATTGAATAAAAGTGTTGTCTGATTCTATTAAAGTCTCTGTTTCAGTTTCTGTGATATTTGCTTTCACAAAGTCTCTGTTTAACTTTCCTTTCAACTCATCTATGCTACGACTGAGGTTATTTTGTTTAATAAAATTAAGCTCCCGCAGATCCTCTGAGTAAGGTTCATCAGGACTTGTAGTCTCTGTTTGGTTTAGTGGTTGGTAAGTAGTGCTTTTGTGAGGAATAAACTTTTGTGTACTACTTAATATTATTGTAGAATGTCTCTTTATTCTTTCTCTACCCATTTCCATTACTTCCATAGTATTTTGTCCAAGTAAGAATTTTTTGTATGCCTTTAAGAAAACGAGCGCTAACATAGCAAAACCAAATATGATCATAGAGTAGCAAAGTACTGGAGCTGCAATCGGTCCCACAGTTACTGCTAGGTATATCCACCAGTATATAGAAGTGGTTAATCCGTCGACACCCTGGTAAATTAAAAAATACAGTTTAATAATATGAAATTTGAGTCATTACATCTTCATATTAAGCTAAGGTTGGCTGGAAGAGATTGCTGTTTCGGCAAAAAGACATTTGTCATTGTCAATGTCATTTAGTTTTAAGTTTAATTTGTAGTGTATATATTTTGTTGCAAAATAAAGAGTTATTTTATTCTGTTCTAAATGTGCATAGTCAATAAACTGAATAAGAAAATAAAAGTGGAATAGGTTTTAGTATCTACTTTCAAAACTAAACTTATTTTACTTTCAAAACTAAATAGATTTCAGTTAAATCCTATGTATTGGCTATCAAGCAATACATTTTATATATAAATATTACATTCAGATATCTTACAAAATTATAAAGTCGATGCAATTGTTTAAAAGCTTTACTTGTTATAACAAAAGTATTTAAGGATTTGGTTTTGTAATAATTATGTAGCTATTCATGATATTATAATGACAACGTCATGTTGTGGTCCGGAGGGGAGGATTGCCGGTAGAATTGCACGATTGGCCTAACAGCCCGCCACAAGACAGCGACGTCTATCAACCTACAACATCTATCGTTTTTATAGGCAGTGGTTATCTGTGAGCATAAGGGAGCCACGTGCTTGTTCGCTCTCTTTTGCCATAAAAAAATAATAAATAATTTGTTCATCACCTCTTGTATCCACATAATTGGAAATACTATATCCGGAAACTTGTTGATATTGTTGACAACAACGTTGGCTCGATCCACCTTCAGGTTTAGTTGGACTCGCACCTGACCTTCTAGAGGTACTCCTAATTTCTAAAAACAATTAGAAAATTTTTGTTTTAGTTAGAAAACCAGAGGTGTTACACAATATAGCCTGTTTCAAATGTCAAAAGAAAAACAGCCATTGGGCTTTAAGTGCAAATAGGGCTTATAAACATTTCTTGAATAGCTTAAAAAATCTGAATTTTTTTTTATATTTAAGGTTTGACTAAAAAACAGTAATTATGAAAATTCGCACTCCGTAAGTGCTGGCAAAAGTGAAAACTTGAATATTGACGTTGCGCATTTTTGATATTTTGAATAGTTAGGGAATAATTTTGCACTAATTGCTTTAATCATCAGTATGAAAGTACTACCATTCATGTGTTAGAATACAATATTAATTTTTTTGCGCTATCGTAAACAAGCATGACAACATTCGCGCAAGGGCCTGCGCCGTCGATCTGACGCGTGTTTAGAAGTTTTTACCCATTCCAAAAAAGTGCGCAACGCCGCTAAAGAAGTTTTCACTTCAAAAATATTTATTCATTAGTCAAGAAACATAAAATTAGACAGAGATGTATTTTATATACAAGACATGTCAGCTAATACTCGTAGTAAGTGTGATGTTATAATAATGTTCCCCGTGTTGGTTCGGGCTCCTTTGTGGAATAGACCATCTGCCTTCCTTGCCAGGCAGCTCGTAAAAGGCGAGCATAGGCTCACCGTCACTAACACCGTTACATCTGACTAGGTGGTAGAGTTTAGCAGCGACTCGCCCGGATTGGTACCACCGCCTTACCTATTCCTGCTGCCATAACGTCATGACGTGTTTCAGTTCGGAGGGTAAGAGAGCCGGTAAACATACTTTTGCTCGAGGCCTAACATCCCGGCCTCAGGTTGGCAACGCACCATTACCACCTTTGGTGTCTCTAGGCGGCGTAAATTTCTTAACATCGGGAAATCCGTCTGCTTGTTTGCCTTCCAATATCATAAAAAAAAGCCAGCGGACTCTCACTCGGTGGATTGATGATCTGGTCGAAATCGCAAAGAGTCGCTGGATACAAGCTACTGGTGACCGTGACTTGTGGCGCTCTTTATTGGAGGTCTATGTCCAGTAGTGGATTTCCTCCGGCTAATGATGATGATGTTGATGATGAATAAAGTCGGTTTACTAACTAGAACTAAAAAACAATGAGGCCCTCGCCCTGTGTCACAACTCATATTGTGATAAAAAACAGGGTTGTCATCTATAAATGAACTCGATGCAACTCGGGGTGAGCGTCACCTTTTGCCACAAACCGCTTTAAAAAAAAACTTTTACTCCGTCAATTATAACGTTTAAATATTTTTTGTAAAAAACTAGATTTTTGGTTTCGCCCAAAACTAACATAGTACGTAAGGGTCAACGATTGTTTTTCACTTTTGAATTTGAAACAGACTTTAGGATTATACAAACGGTTTTTTATATTTGTTTTGACATTACAAACTAAAGAAGGATTTCCTGATTTTCAGTAATAAACTTCATCACAAAGGATAACAAAGGTGTTATGGTATAAATGGTAGTGCTAAATTTATGGCTGGGATAGTAAGGCTCCATCAAAAATGACCTCGTTTGGCTACCTTTTATTGAGGACACAATAGTCGCAAACATGCAAACTTACAGACGCAAAATCTGGATCGATTTTAAAAATTGTATAACGATATCACCTTTAAAAGACGTGCGCAAAGTGGTAAGCGACATAAAAAAAAACCTTACCGGTTGTATAATGAAAAAACTGCTATGTTTATCTTCATCAGGCTTCAGCCCTTCGACCTGCGCCAACAAGGATGGATCAGCATCAAAGAAGTGAGGATAGGAGATATATACAGGTGCATCTGGAATAGATAGATAGAACAAAGAATGATATAGAAGAAATCATAAACTATAGTCACATTGTTAGTAATACGGATGTTGATATAGATAGTGTTAAAAATATTTATTTCAATGTAAAGTTTTTTAATTTTAGGCTGTTGTATGTAGACGAATTTCCTTTATCAAACATTTTCTAACTATGAACATAGCGAGTAGAAATCGAATAGATTGGTTAACAAAGCCTATACTAGCGGAACTCTATAATGACCGGTTTGACATATTACAATAACTATTTAAATGTCAATTTTACCATTAAAAGTATAATTAAATGTGAGTTGAATTTATAAGTTTAGTTTTATAACCAGGTTAGCTAGTATAGTAATAGCACTTTCAAAAGTTTTAATAAAACAAAAATGTTATTGTCTATTTCGATATCAGCTAACACTTAAGTATACGTCAAAGCGGCTATCATTGCGTGCCGCTGGCATAGTCAAATATTTGCCAAAGATTAACTTACAGTACTGGCATGGACTCATATTCTGCAATCCTCGGGGTGGACACGCTTCATTCTTGCAGTAGCATTTGTTATTTGGATTCACGTCTGCACTCTCGAATACTTCCCTGGGTGGCGTGTAGAGACCGCCTAGGATTCCTGTGAAAAAAATTAGGTAGCTTTTGTTATTTTTG
>NJDD01004992.1:15793-57715 GCA_002245505.1 Calephelis nemesis | reverse complement strand
AATAAAGAAATATTGTGAATACAGTTGTCAGTTCTCACGCAAACATACGTAGATGTCCTTACTTTTACTTTGTTGGTACTTTTTTTGAAAAAATAAATTGTTATCTATAATGTGAATGTAATTATATAATATAAATATATAATAATAAAATAATATATACTTCTTATAAAACAATACAGTTAAAAATTTACCCTCATCATTTTTTCCTAACGCGCCAAAAGAAGTATAACTTCAAAAGGTTTGCATTGGGTTCCCAGATCCAAGAGCCGAATATCTATCGATGAAAATCTTATTGATCTTGTACCACAATCAAACCAAATAATAATTTATTACCAAAAACACACACACACACACACACACACACAAACAGACACAATAAACTTAAGCAGCAGTAGCCTCTTACTGCCAAGAGTGAAAAAAAGAGGAAAAGTTTTTCCTTATATTACATAAAAATGTTTGGAAACTCCAAATCAAAGCCAAGACCGTCTTTTGACATTTGTTGTTTTTCTTGCCTAATAAAAGTGTTAAATGCACGAAACTGTGTACTAAGCTGTTTACTGGAGGCTACACTCATATCAAAGAACTGAGGTCATTTCAAAATATTGCCGACTTACTCTAATGTATAATAATTAATATACATATACGCTTAATAGTAAAACTCTTATTGAAGTGAAAACTTCTGCGCACTTTTTTGGAATGGGTAAAAACTTGTAAATTCGTGTCTGATTCGTAGGGCAAAATTCGTAAGACGGCGCAGAGTGCTTGCGCGAATGTTTGTGTGGTCATGTTTATGTACGATAGCGCAATAAATGAATATTGTATCTACCACATAAATGATAGTAATTTCATACTGATAGTTAAAGCAATTCGTGCAAAATTGTTCCTTAACCATTCCAAAACATCAAAAATGCACAACGTCAACATTCAAGTTTTCAATTCTGCCGGCACTCCCTGCACTCCGGGACCATCATTTATTTTTATTTTTTGATTTCTCAATTTTCTTCCTGTATATATAAAAATCAATGGCTGTTCTTTAATCTCGCTAAAACTCGACTACGGCTGAACCGAATTGACAAGTTTTGATTTTAAATTATTTGCTAAAGTCCAGGGAAGGTTAAAAAAAAGAAAATGGGAAAAATGCAAGGAGACTAGGAAAAACAACATTTTATTGTTCCCATAAAAACTTAACGGGTGGACTGAAGTTTGCCAGTACGGCTAGTGTTTGATAAAAGTAATGAATGTCACAAATTACAATTAAACTGTCAACGATAAAAAGGAAGTTGACATTTTTTAGGTTGGTCATTGTTCTCTAGTTTTTACTGAAACAATTGTGAAACTGAAAAGAAGCATGATTATCCTTCGTAATTACATACGATTATCTTAATAAGGTAACACCACAATTACATGTCACTTAAAGAGGGTTTGTGTTATAATTACATTGTATTATAATTTTATGACTGTCATATCATAATTATTAAATCTTATAATTATACTGTAACAATGACAATTATATCACACCATTCTATATATAAAAAATGAACACCCATTTCGCATAATCGCTTGAATGGATGTTCCAATTGTGCAATTTTTTGTTATCAACAGGAAAAGGTTCATATAAAGTTCCTAAAAACCCAAGGAAATTGCAGGGGAATTGGGAAAAACAATAAGTTTATGGTATATACAACAATACAATACAAACAAGCAGACGTATTTCCTAAAAAAAATAATAATATTTGAGATGACTACACACACAATGGAAACAACGTATTGGTTTATTGAAGGTTGATTCTTACAATACAATACAATAATTCTGTATTGTGCAATAAATTCATAGAAATTACAAATACATCAAATAAAACTTAAATTATACGATACAGAAAGGCGGCCTTATCGCCAAGTCAGCGTTCTCTTCCAGGCAACCCTCAAGTATGGAACAAGATTTAGCGGAATACTGTGTAATGGTGCTCTTAAAAATATAAAAACGCATCTTATACTAGACAAAATAAATCATCCTAAAAGCAGAAGCCTGTTTTAATAATAGGTTTTAGAATTTAGAACAAACAATAAAATTATTATTCACAGTGAACGTAGACAGTGACGCTTTAACATAGGTACTTTTGAAAATATTTATATTTGGAGCTCTCCTGATATCTACGGGAAGATAATTCCAAAGGCTCAATGCTTGCGAGGTAAAAGATTCTCATTTGTTATATAAAATTTTGGAAATTTATAGGCGAAATAACCAACAAGTGAATCATTTTTTACTTAAAAACGATTAGTTTTTGTTTTTCTTCATTATCGTAAAAACTACTAAAACTAATAAAATTTTTTGTTGCCAAAAATCAGAAGACCATCCCTTAGTAATCCACCCAATTAAAAAAAATCATTGTCAATTTGTAACTTAATTGATACATATTATTGTAAGATGCTTTGGAAGTTTTATTTGAATGGCTAATGACTAAGCTCGCGGTTTTTACATCACCGGACTTTATACTTTGGAAGTTTGACCGGTTTGATAATACTTAAAACGATATTGGTGAATCGAATTAAAAATTACCCGTCTTAATAGAAAAAAAAATATAAATATTCGTTGAACACCTGTTTTACTAAACTCGGTGAACACCTGTTTTACTAAACTCGGTATGAAATTGGATTATCAAACACGTGTAGCTTAGTTAAACAGGCGTCTATTTTTTTGGGTTTTAGGTAAGAGTATTCCCGCAAAAAAATTAATAAACAAAACAAAACAATGTAACCACCCTATCTTAGCAAATTAAGTGACGTAATATATAAACCGATGTCGTAGCTTATTTTCCTGTTGGTTTTCGTTATATTTAGAATTCTAAAGCGCCTAGAATATTTATAAACTGCTCGAAAGATAAGTAGATACAGCCAAGTTAAAACGGTTGGTGTTAGTCCGGGCTTCCTTGTAGAATAGACCATCTGCCTTCCTTGCCAGGCAGCTCGTAAAAGGCGAGTAAAGGCTCACCGTCACTAACAAAATGAATTCTGACTAGGTGGTAGAGTTTAGCAGCGACTCGCTCGGATCGGTACCACCGCCTTACCTATTCCTGCCGACATAACGTCATGACGTGTTCCGGTTCGGAGGGTAAGATAGCCGGTAAACTTACTTTTGCTCGAGGCCTAACATCCCGGCCCCAGGTTGGCAACGCACCATTACCACCTTTGGTGTTTTTAGGCGGCGTGAATTTCTTACCATCAGGAAATCCGTCTGCTTGTTTGCCTTCCAATATCATAAATAAAAATAATAAATAAAAAATATATTAAAAACGAAATTCGCATTTTGTTTCCAATCACTGAATAAAAGGAAAGTTACATCTATACCGATTAAAGTAATACTAAAGAATGTTTGTTTGTTCGTCCTTTTTCGTGTTGTGTCGGAGCTATGCTAGGCTAATTTTGCAAATGGATATACTCTCAAGACTGTACTTTTTAAACCAAGTCGTGCTCACGAACATCTAAAACTAGAGTTTTGAAAACGGGAACAGTAATAATGCGTTCATTTTTCCTTTGCGTTCACATTTAACCAAACACAGTTAAATAAATTTCGCTTAATTGAAAAAAAATGTGAACTTTTACAAAATATTCATCATCATCAGTGGAGACAAACGTCCGCAGCGCACGCGGTTGCAATTGTAATAATACATACTTTCATTTATTAAAAAACTTTGGTTTTAGAAAAACCTAAGCTCATATTTAATTCAAAGTATTTATTGCAATAACTTAGTTTTTCCCTGTAAACGTATTTGCTATAGAAACTATATGTAATATTTTATTTTATTTTATTGTAAAAGTTTACGATTTCTTTTTATTCAGCTTAATGGATTTAATTTGGTTTTGGTTCCATATTTATTCAATTAATAAATTCTACTCTTATGTGAAAACTATTAGTACACGTAAAAAGTTGTTGTTAACAATTTTTTCTCAAAAGTCTAAATTTAAATATTCCTGAGAATGAATCCGCATCTTTGGGGCGTATAAAGCCTAAATATATATTCGAGACTAGCTGTCCCGGCGAACTTCGTTCCACCCATTCAGTTTGTATGGGAAAAAGTAAAATGTTGTTTTTCTTAGATTTTTTCTTTTTTCTTATCTTTTAAGCCTTCCCTGGACATGAACAAATAATTTAAAACCAAAATTGCCGAAATCGGTTCAGCCGTTCTTGAGTTTTAGCGAGACTAACGAACAGCAATTGATTTTTATATAGATAGATTATATGGATGTAGATGAAGATGGGTATTAATAGTTCTGCTGAGTACTAACTAAACTTATTTTAAGTGCGTGCTGTATTTTCCTAATGAAACAGGAAGAAAGAATATTCTCGTGAGGTTTTTAATCAACGTTTTTCAAGGAATAGATTATAGTCTTGTACAAAATCTGACAACATCAAATGTGTTTTTTCTCTTTCTATTACTATCGTTGAAGGAAGACAGCGATCACTTAAGATTAGTTCCTTGAATGAGGTTTCGCAAATTCTCCAACCAGGTATTATTAAGCAATTATTATAATTACAAGTGTAGATAAAAAAAATGTTTAAGTAATATGACAAAACTTTACAATACTCAAAAAATCTTCGAGAATTAATGCTAGCAAATAATAATGTATAAAATATAAGGTTTTGTAACTAAGAAAATACATATGTATATGGATGGTACTGTATACCGTGACTAATGATAATATATTTTCGAGTTAAAAACATTTTTAAGCAATTAATGAAATTTTTTACGCCGTCATTGTATATCTTTAACGAGTTAGATAGGCAGCTAGATAGATAGGTAATTGAACGTAGGTCCACGACATGGAGAAGAGAAGTAATTGAAGGTGGAAGTGTAGTAATTTAGAATATATTCACTCTTTTTACACAAATCATAAATAGGAAACGTCTTCAGAGAGTAGTCTTTCAAATCATAAAATAAAAAACAAATGTTCGTACCTGTGCAAGGGATATATACTACATAGAACTGATCCTCTCTTATACAAATATAAAAAAAGCCTCCTCATATAAAGTTAAGACGCCGTCGACGAGGGAACTTCATACAAACATGAGTTTAAAGTTATTGCTAATTCAAACATATCATTTTCCTCAAAATTCTTTTCGTATTACAAAATGTCGAAAAGTAAGTGGTTCTTGTTTTTAAGAGATAATCATCGCCTATAACATTGTAGATGTTACAGGTTCGTCGCTATCTAATGTCTGGGCACTGGCGTTAAAAAGCTATCTTTGAAGTTATACCAAGTTGCAGTCAGAAGTTTTATCGAAATTGGTTTAGTGATTTCGGAGTTGGCACAAAAAACACAGAGATTCGAGATTTAAAAAAATACTACTTTTATCTGCAACATCTCACTATATATAGATTGTTTTCATTGAATTTTGTTAAAAGCTAAGTTTAGTCAGCACTGGGCTATAAATATAAACCAGTTGCCTTTAATGCTAAAAATAAATGTCAAAAATGTCAACTATTATTAATGTAATTATTATGTTAAGAAAATTAATTTGATGAATAATTAAAGGGCCAGTACTAAGAAAACAATTTAAATCACAGCAGAAGACGAAAAAATAAGATTTATATGCGCAGATTCGCAAAAAATACCTCATAAAAACTATGACGCGCGTACCGCTAAAAACTCAGTCAAGTGCGAGTTGATCGTACATGGAGGGCTCCGTACCAGACATGCAATAGTATTAAAAAAAAATTGGAGGGTTTTCCAGGGTCGGACCCGGTATTAATTTTAATACAGACTAGCTGAGCCGGCAAACTTTGTATTGCTGAGAACAGCTACTAACATTTTATATGAAAAAATAAAGTGGTTTTTTTTCTTCCTTGCCCTGTAACATTCTCGTTTTTCCTCTTTATAAGGACCTTCTCCTGACAATAACACAACAAAAAAGGCATTGTCAAAAATGGTCTATCCGTTCAGGCTTGCGGCTACGACCACGTGAAATGAGACTAATTTTTATATGCAATACAATACAGAAAATATAAAATTTATTCTTTTTCCCTCAAAAATACACAAGTAATGAAAACGATATTTTTATTTTACTTTATATAGAGATTAAGTTTTTGTAGCTTACATTTTTCGGTTAGGATTGGGCTGCGGAACTCTAAAAATTATTACAGTGAACCGTGGAAGCAATAAAAATATATTTCGTCAGTTGGATTAATTTGGCGGTAAAATTAAGATGAGTTAAACAAATTGCGTCAATACTTATATAACCTTAGTATTTTCGCATATCCGGTTCAACTAATTTTTAAGAAGTAGAAGGTAAACAAGCTAATGGATCTCCTGATAAGAAACATACGTCGTATTTAATTCCAAATTTGTTGTTATTTTTATTTATTTAGTCAGAATACATTTATTTCTACACACTTGAGGATAGCGTCCATTGGAACGAGCCGGGACAGGGGCACCGCACCGCAATAACCCACCTAGATCGCTTGCATACATTTTGTATGGAGCAACGCCCACTGTGCCGGGGAGCACAGGCGCGGATTTTCGCGAGGCCTAAGTAAAAAAGTTTCGTATAATAACTACTAGAGGCGCCACTTTCCATACTTGACGATTTTATAATAATAATAATAAATCATCTTTATTTCACATAAACCTACAAGAGGCACTTGTGACGGGTCTATATAATAATAAATCTACCACCGGATCGGAACGCGGCCGCACACTGAGAAGATCCGGCAAGAAACTCAGCGGGCTTGTCTTTTTTTTTCTTACTTTAAAATATATTTACAATAATTTATGTAATGATACAATATATTTTATAAGAGATTGGCATGAGGAGCAACTAATCCCAAGCAGTCTTATCTGTTAAATATTCAGCAATGTTATAATAACCTTATTGATTTAATTTACATTTAACACATTTCTTAAATTTATTAATTGGAAGTTCTTTCATATAAGTTTATTTATTTATTTATTTAAACTTTATTGTACACAAATAAAAATTGTGAGTACAAAAGGCGAACTTAATGCTTAATGCATTCTTTCCCAGTCAACCTTTGTTGTGTTGTAATAAGTGGGAAGTTTATTGTAGAACTGTATACATAGGCCCATGAAAGAAGTGTAAACATGAAGAAGTTTAGTGTCAAGTCACCTCTCTATTTTTTTGCTCTACTCTTTAGTACTGAGTAACAAAAAACCGCCGATGCGGCCCGGTCCACGTCAGTGTTATTTGTCATGCGGTGCGCCCCGACCCGATACGTTCCGCCCCGTCAACAGTGGGCGCTGTCCTTTATACTATTATAATAGTCTTGTCATAATATAAATGCAGTAAAACTGCTTAAAACTCACTTTAATTTCAACATTATATTATTACACAAAAACAAGGTTTTTCTTTTCGTCGTCAGATAGGTTTAAAAATAAACTGAAATTTAAGTTTGCGGTTTAGAAAACAATACAAGCGTCAAAAATAATAAACCGCATCCTTATTTGAAGTCAGTTTAAATGTAATTGGCTTTTTGGTCTATAATTTTAATAGTATTTTTAAAAATAAACTAGTTACTAAAACACATAAAAATACTTGTCAACAATTATTACTTAGAATGACATTAATAATTTTTAAAAAGTGAAATAATCTAAATAAATAATAATAAATGTGATAAGACTACAAAAAATGTAAACAGAAATATTTTAGCGAGCAAAACTTTAATGATTATAAAAAAAAATCAAATGTTTTATACTTTATGGATTTATTATGTACTTTAAAACCAGAATAATATAATATCAATAACATAGTAGATAAATTTAAGTGTTAAATTGCCCTGTTGTATTTTTAATTGTTGTTGAATATTTTTATTATTGTTATTGTATTTTTTTCCTATTAATAATTCAAATTTGATTTAGGTTGTAATGAAATAATGTATAATGGTTATTAAAAATAACTCAATATTACCAACATATATAAAATTATTGCGTTACTAAGTGACTGTCTGACTGACTGACTGACGGACAACTATCTGAATCCTATTAATATTATAAATGCGAAAGTTTGTATGTATGGATGTATGGATGTTTTTTACTCTTTCACGCAAAAACTACAAAGCCGATTACGATGAAATTTGGTATGTAGGTAGCTGAAGACCCAGAATAACATATAGGCTACTTTTTATCCCGGAGTTCCCGCGGGATTGGGACTTACGCGGGTGAAACCGCGGGGCGCAGCTAGTTATATAATATATTTATGCAAACAAACAGACAGATTTCGTGATGGTAAGAAATTCACGCCACCTGGAGACAGCAAAGGCGGTAATCGTGTGATGCCAACCTGAGGCCTTGATTTAAAGTAAGTTTCCTCCAAATCGGAACACGTCAACGACAAATACTGACGTTATGGCGGCAAGAAAAGGTAAGGTAAAAACATACTCTTTGTTGTAAATTCTATTAATATTATAAATGCGCAAGTTTGTAAGAAAGGATGTTTGTTTTTCTTTCATGCCAAAACTTTACATAAAAATAGTTTTTATATTAGAACAACTATACATTAACAAGGTCGCCTCTGTGGTCTAGCGGTCCGGGCGTTGGACTTGACTGCATGAGGTCCCGGGTTCGAATCCCGGGTCGGCCAACAAAAGGAAAATTGGATTTTTCCAATTTTCTAATAAAAAAATGTTGGTCGGGATTAGAAATGTGCCCGGTTGGCGATAGGCTTGCCACCTATCACATTGTGGGACTTAGTGTCTTCGGCTAGTCGTGGGTGCCCTGGTTGTGGCTCTGCCTACCTTTTCGGGGATATAGGCGTGAAGATACTTTTTTTTTTTTTTTACATTAACAAGCCAGCGAAGTCGCGAGTGGAAGCTAGTTAAAAGTAATTTGTATACTAGTTAATTGTTATAATAGGAGTAATCTGAATAGAAGTAAAACCCTTGTTTACCCTACTAACAGTTAATAAATCGGATTAAATAATGACAATGGTGGTAATTCTACTGTTTACAAACTGAACTTATTTTAGTTGCATGCTATCTTTTTCAAATGAAACAAACATAACAATATATCTAATAAAACAATATGTCCGATTAGTCCGAACCTGCCAAATTGTAATATTTTTAATCAAAGTTTTCTGAGTGATAGCTTAAACCTCTGTAGAAGTGACGTGTACGGTCTGATATGACAGCACTAAAAGTTGTCTATTTCTGTTACTTTCGTTGCAAGAAGACAGCATACATACATACATACATACATACATATCTTCACGCCAAGTCCCTTACGGGGTAGGCAGAGAGTATTGAGTGCCAGACCTCACGATCCTGACAAACCTGTCTTGCTTCCTTCACATTCATTACCCTTTTCATACTTATTTGTATGAAAAGAATACAGCGATAACTTAAAATTAGTTAAACGAGTGCACAATAAAATTACCACCAATGTGTCTTTGCGACAACCTTCGGAAGCCTTCATACTAAACTTGGCCTCTAATAGTGTGACAACTTACCTAATATTATTGCACGGTGGGTCCTTCCAGTGTGGTAGATGGTCCATACCATTAACCCGGTCCAAATACCCGAAGCGGTCCATCTTGTTGCCTGCGTATATTGTCGAAACTTCGTCCAGGGTGCCGTTTCTCTAAAAATATACAAATTTATTTTTACCTGGTTGCAAAGGGACTGCAGTGTATTGTAGAAGATCCGAACCTACATCGACTTACATCGAGCAAATAATTGAATAAAACATATTTTATAGTCATATAGTATGGTAAGTATATTAGCGATCATGTTTAAAGTGGGCTGCTTAAACAAATACTGGACCGAATACTTTTAATTCTTTAAAAAATGCATTTCATGTTTCCAATTTTTTTTCAGGCAAATCTACATATCAACATAAATTGTAATAAAAATTGTAATAAAACTATACATATGTTGATATATATTTTTTAATTATCCAATCATTTAAAAATAACTAGCATCGACAATTAACTGGCAATGCAGATAAATAATACCTACTTCAAGTCGGGAAATAGGTATATATAAAATCTTAATATTGCACCAATTAATAAATAAATAACATAAAAAAAATACTGTTTAGGATTTTAATATATTTTACCCATTTTAAATATGTTTTCTGAAATACTAAATTTGCTATAAAACCGGTTTCATCTTTTAAACAGCTCGGTTTAGGTAGACCTAATTTCGGATATTAGACTATTATAATCCACAGAAGTCTCTTAAAGGAGAGACGTCTGCGTGTTCACTGACCCTCCTTGTTCACTTGTCCCATAAAAAGGGTGTAGATTTTCCGCGTATTGGACACTATGATCTCCGTCTGAATCTCGGTAAGATATCAGGATATAAAATATTGTCACCAAATATCCTCAAGCACACAGAATTGTAGCATACTAAAATGTATACTTATATGATACTAGCTGTTTGTTTGGGTTCGCTCGGATGGTAATTTTTTTTTATCATTAATTTAAAATGTAAGCTTTCCAATATTTCAAGTTGCACCAAACTGCACACGGCTTGCAAATTTAATTGAAATTGGTTATGTAGTTAAGGAGTCCATTGCGAACAAACAACGTGGCACTTAATTTATGTATTTATACATTAAGAAAGAATAATTAAAAAGAAAGAGAATAACGTGTTGGTTTGAGAACAAGACCACAGGCAGAAGTGCTGCGCAGCAAATTTCTCGGAGAGAGATCCACCGCCTTATCCATTCCTGTCAAGGTCCGGTCTGGATATTAAAATAGCCGTTAGACTTGCACAAAAGACAAGTCATTCCGACCACAGGACTTTGACCACGGTAATATTATCTATACAGTATTCCAACTTCATATAAACGGACGACGCGCGAGCTATACCTACGCGTTCGGATCCTGGCATGCGCTCCGGCATGCTACAGTCGCGGGTGTACCGCAGTGACGAACGGTCGGTGTGCTGGTTTTCAATCAGTACCTAACTACGCGAACTTTTACTCAAAATAAGTACAAATACCTATTTAACATGACAACGATAATACATTGTGCTTTATATTCGAATGCGGATTTTTTATACACTTAAATATAATATAATAAAGCATTTCGTACATTTCCGATAAGGCGCAAATCTTTTTCGGTTGCAAATTTATAAGACCGATTTGTTATAAAGTCACATACATAATCATGGTTATTTTTAATTAAATCTGTCAATCAAAATAAAATAAAACGATTCTAAAGAAGTTTTACTTCAAAAACAACTTGCATTTTTATTGAATACTTCCTATTTAATTCACAAATTATTTATTTAATCATATAAGTATCCGTGCTAATAAATAAAACGTAAAAATTTACAATCTCAAAACTAGATAAAAACTCAAAGTAGACAGATGTAATTAAAACGCTGTAGGTGGGCGACAGTGACAGCCCTATCTCATGCTTGCGTACCGCGCGGCTGTAGGCACTTATTTCAAGGATACGGCCGAGTTACAATACTGTATAGATAATATTACCGTGCTTTGACGAACCTATAACATCTGTAATCCACGATCGTCTCTTCTATTAAAGCCACGTGCTAATTCTCAGACGTCTCATATAAAAAAATATGGACAGTAAGTATAGTAAACATTTTTGACAACAAAAAGGTTTTACTTTTGAAATAAAATTTTCAGTTATTTATTTCGAGGAATGTTAATGATTTGCCATTCCAAGTTTTACTCATAGTCATTGAGAGTGCATTTCGCTCTAAAGTTTAGTACTAACAGCACATTGGTTAATTACCTTTTCAAACGGTAATTTTATTTTTCCGTGCTTATTTGTACAGTTACTATTAGACCGTGTTTCGCAAGAAGGACGTAAACCACATATAGACAAAAAATAATTCTGTTCAGTAAAAAAACACTATGTGTCTTGAGAGTCTAATACAAGATTTAATCTACAAACGACCAAATTGAGGCCTGTCAATCTGACTTTATTTTTTATGCGTACAAACTTTTTACTAGATTGATATTTTTTAAAGCAGTAGCTTTTTGGTTAATTACATCAAAAGTTAATTAAGATCCCATTAATTGTTTTTCAGCTATAATTAATATGTTTTTTACATAGACCACTTAAAAAAAGTCTGATTTATGCTGTTTTAATATGTTTTTATGCTTCATGATTCCACAACATTAAAGGCATATTTTAAGACACGGTAGTTGTAAAAAGTCATAAAATAAGAAGAAGAAGAAGCATATTTCGTAAGTCAAAAATCTTTATTCCTTAAAATATTACAATATGAAATAGTCTATTGATAGTCTATTATACTTACAGCCAGCAGTAATCCCATTTGACTATTTGGTCGCTTGCCCTGAGGGTAGACCCAGTGTGCTAGACTCACGAGGGGGTCGTCATACCTGAAACGTATCATTATTTAGTACAAAGGCATAAAAGACGTTTCTGATAGTTTTAATTATCTGTTTATTAATTACTTTATTTAAACTAGAACGTAGGCGTTAGTAAAAACATACCGAAGTAAAATTATTTTAACTCCTACTGAAGTAATAACAGATATAATTGAAATTACTAAACTAAGAGGTCAGTGAAGATTTCTTAACGTTTTTTTAAAATAAAAATATTTTTTTCAAATATTTTTCTGTTCGCCACAATTACATACAGATAATGAGATATGTACAACGGAAGAAAACAGCGCGTCCAATGGACTTAGCCTGTCCACCCACAAGTGAATCTATCGCTAACAATAAAATTGTCCAAAACTTACCCAAACACCAGTTCCTCAGCAGTAATATGTACGAATGGTTTGGCCCTATCCTTATAGAGCACGGATAGTCCCGTTACAAATGCATTGAAGAGAAATGGCGCCAAGTTTGGAGAAAACGATGTTAAAGTCTGAAACAAATAATATAGCTATAACTTCAGTAGACCAAATAAAATGATAGTGCAATAGACTGTCGGCCCTGGTTTTTCTACCTACTAATGGTAGGAGACAACCGTAATTTAAAGACACCATAGATGTTACAGGTGCATCACAATCCTGTGGCCGGGTTATTAGGTCTAATATAAGTCTACTGGTTACCTTACTCTTCAGACTGGAACATGACATTGTCCTTATGGTCACACAAATAGATAAAGCGGTGGATACCTACCAAGACAAATTGCTGTAGCTAAATCTACCACCGGTTGTCTAGAAAGTAATGATCAATTTACCCTACGCTCAACATTTATGAGCTACCTGGTATAGGAGAGAGGCAGTTGATTTGTTCTACACAGAGGACCTGGACTAATCTCATTGGGCATTTGTAGCTGCCTATTACCGTGCAATAACTTTTGTGGTTAAATAAATAACGGATCTTAAATGTCATTCTAATATTTTTTTCATAATAAGCCTAAAGAAGTATAAACTCTAAAAGGAAATCTAGTCAAAAGAAAAAAATATGAAAGAAACTCCACAACTGTGGTTTAAAATCAGTACCCTAGTAATAGAGATCTCGTTTTTACTTATAAAGATACTGAACCCTAAAACGGTCTCAGTATTTTTTCCCCTACCATTTAGTTCAATTACTTAATAAGACATTAATATCTTGATGTAGATTGATTTAAATGATAACAATTTGATATTTTATTGCTTAATTAATTATGCGTACTTTACAATATTTTTTTCTAACACATAATGACACTGAACTTTGTACTTTTTTGTTAAAAATTATAGAAAAAATCTTTGGCATGCCCAGTGACATAATCTCCGCATATTTTTTATATTTTACATATCACTGGAACTTCAATTTTTTTTATAAGGATAAATTATTATCTTTTTTTAAAGCCTATGAGTTGATTTTAAATTATATCTCCATTTATTGTACACTTCTAACGTTACCGAACATTAATGAGGTTTTTAATCTATTCCCGACGTAGGCACGTTTTTGTGTTACAAAATTTAGATTTATGTATTGGTGGGTGTTTATTACATTTATTTTGATATTATGTATGTGTCAATATGTATTAATATTGTTGGCCATCAGGTTTAATACAAGTATATATGTTTCAGATTAAATTCAAATTAACTCGTCTAATTCTCTTATTGTAATAAATTCGAAAGTGTGTATGTTGTCTTGTTGGTTTGTTACTCCGTCACCAAAAAAACTGCAAAACCGATTTTCATGAAATTTGGCACACACATAGAGGGTTACTTGGATTATTATATAGGATAGCTTTTATCTCGAAATAATGTTTATTTGGGACCATTAACCACGCGGGTAACGCCGCGGGTAGCAGCTAGTTTGTTCATACTTTACTCATAAAATAAAAATGAATACAATCAAAATAGTGAAGTTTTTGCCACTGCAGCAGCTACAGGGCTCTAAGCACAAAACATAAACTCACCAATAGGGGGATGTTTGGGACAACCAACTTTTGATTTTTGTCCACGGACAGTTCCGGCACGAAGCGCAGGATCTTCTTGTGTTGGTACGTCACGGTGTCGTTGTCGTGAAACTTAATATTAACTTTCTCCATGTCTTCCCTGTAGGAAAAATATTAATCTCAAGAAACTGAAAGAACTTATGAAACTGTTTTTGAATCTGAGTCCTTTGATTATAACGAGAGTTTCAAATCCAGACGTCATTCATAATTAGTTATGACGTAATTGATCACGATGAGGGTATCTAGGTTTTGTAATTCTTCCAAGGGAATCCGTCAGTTCTTCGGTAATTCTTTAAGTTGCATCAATTTAAAGGTAGATACGATATTTCATCAAAATCGGTTTAGTAGGAAGAGTTTGAGAATTCCAAAGATACATTGTTACATGATATTTTGCATTCAATCCATATATTTTAATGTATAAATAAATCATATTATATAAAACTATATTTATATCATAAAATGTTTACCTATAAACAAAAGGGCCTATTTCTTGTAACTTTGGCTTCTCTCCGTTCTCTAAGAACCCTTGAGGGTTTGTCATGTTGAAGATGTAGACTTTGGTTAATCTGATTACTCCTGGTTTTTGCCAATAGCTGTAGCTGAGGGACCCATTCCATAGCTTTAGTTCCTGTAAAACAATATTATGTGAAAACGGCCTGTCGGCTAACAATACGATATATATATATACTTGTATAGAGTATAACACAACTAGAGTAAATGATATGAAATGAAATAAAAGAAAATAAAATTTATTTGCGGGTTATGTGTGTTGAGAAGTTGTTGCAGAGATATTTAAGCATATCAACATATTCTACAACATTGTGGCGTGAAAATATTTAATTATATTTGTAAAAAATAAATATTTATAGATATTTTAACATTGAAATCACATTTCTTTTACATTTTTAATACTCTTTATAAATTATTACAAATCCACTTTAAATTAGATTATTTTAATAAGTTTAGGTAGTTTATAATCACCCAAAACGGTCGTAATTTATTTTTATCTAGTACATTATATTTTAACTCTTGGTTATATTTGAATACCTTGTCTAAGTATTTGATATAATTCCTAATTTCCTCACGTTTTCTGTAACAATCATATACACTAAAAGATGGACAAATCTTGCTTTCAGCCTAGAAAAATGCAAAGAAAAGACAGTTTTAGTGCACGGACTGCATGTCAGCACGTAGACCTTGGTGCTAGTCAATGCAGAAATCCTCTACAAAGAAGTCACTGTGTTAGTAACTCTTTCAGAGCATTATATATACGCATTCTATATAAAGAACGTAATCAATTTAGGAAAAATGTGTATAATGGATCGTAGCACTTTGTAGCAGTAACGCTACGGTGAAAATATATTTGGATCACTTCGCGTAGCACATTTTCGTCGGTGCTACGAAGTTTGATATCGTCGTTTATAAAATGAATACATAATATGAAATATTTTATACCACTAAGGGCCACTTGCACGTTCCTGGTTTAAGCATTTAACACTGAGTTAACGTCTAACTCGAATTAAATCACCTTATATTTGACAGTTTAACTCAGTGTCAAATGTAACCCGGGAATGTGCAAGTGGCCCTAAGTGGTTCTATTACCTTTTGAATTAAATATTACTTTTTGATGATTGTACGGGAAGGTACTATATATATCTTACTTATATACTTATATTATTGTATATATATATCTTACTTTATAAATATACATATTTTATTGTGTTTTTTAAAGCTATATTATTAATGCCAAATATAGGGTTTGTTTATATTTTTGTTATTAATATTAGTGACATTCTTATCATCAGTATATAATTTGCTATATTAGAGTTAGGTCAATTTGTTTAATTTGTCTAGGGAAATTTATTTGTTTTACTTACCTACTAGCTGTTTGAGCGGACAATTATTTTTAGTTCTTGTGCTTCTGACAATTTTACAGCATTAAAGTAAACCACAGCGTTAGTGTCCGCTATTATGATGTTTTTATATTATCACCAATGCATGGTACGTCATTTGGCAGTTTGCATGAGTAAGTTTAAGGACCATACAGGAGTTAGATAATATGATGAAGAATAAGTAACTTTATAACATAAAAACCGATATAATCTCAAAAACGATGGAGCTGATTTTGATAGTGTTTCAAATAGCATACAGCTAAGATTAAAAGAAGAAATTAAGTCTTATGTCATTATTTAAACAAAATGCGATGTTAATACTTGACGGGGTTAAAATATGTATGATTTAAATGAATGAAAAAAAACATACCCTGAAAATAATATAATCCAGCCACGGCACAAACGATAATATTATCCCGAGGACCACTGTGAATATGCTGAACGTGATGACCGCCAGGCGACCTACAAGGAAATATACATTATTAGAATTTATACATTTCATAATCGGCACTTGGTGGAATTCCATTAACGACGATGCTGTAAAAAAAGTGACAAAGAGTGGCAAAGAGGTGACAAAGAGTGTGTAAAAGTACAAGTGGTATTCATTTCGTTACATTACAGTAAGTTGGCAATACCAGAACCAAATGTGGATTGTCATCTTTCATCATCATCTTAGGCATTAAGGTTATTTTTACGTGATAAGAAAGCAAGAAATCACTTAGATCTCTTAATGGTATAAGCCTAAAGTGTCTTATTTACACTATAGATGTTATTGGTGAGATGCTGTCCTGTATTTGAAGAATGTATGTTTCGTAATTACTATAAAACATTAAGAAATACATTGCGGAAATAAAACACGTCTGCAAAATTAAAATTAATTTTGTGTTTGATGTATAAATACAAACTATAAATTTGGTATCAGTCAAACATAGGTATAACTATGTATAATTATATCACTGTATACGTTTGCGGTCTTAATTAGCTAATTACGGATAATAAAGAGTACCAACACACATTTTAATACAAGAGATAAATATACTCGAATACATTATATAATAAACAATATACAATACATACAGCTACTAGAATAATACAAGCTAAAGGGTGTTTCAAATATCAGGCGTCTAAATATAGTTTAATTTATCTCCGCCTTCGTGCTTACAAATCAGTATTTAGACATTTAAACAAAAAAATGTATTTTAAAATACTAAAACAACTGAAAATTTTAAACTTTCTCACAACACTGGATACTGTTTGCGGTTCTAACTAAAAGCTACTAAAAATTACAAAAAAACCTGTCCCTAGACCTTGGCTGAGACAAAAGTAGCAAAAATTGTCACGAAGATGGCTTGGTACATTGTTCCTCGATCTCGATCCCATTCTGCTCAGTGCGTATAACAAAATTTTATACCACTACAGGACGCGCAAAAGAACACACAAACATACAGACGTTTTAAAATGTGTAGTACAAAACCTGCATATTTGCACATTACACAATAGTAGTCCCATTGTAACATTTCACCAAGTTCACATTCTATCCAGAGCTAAGGCCAACTGAAAACCAGTATGAAAAAGTCCATTTTTGAGAGCTGATTAAACATTGTTGAATCGTCCTTATGCCAAATAAAAAAAAATCGTCACTTTTATAGCTTATGAAAGTTGAAGTGCCTATAATTTTATTTTTCTTTTTTTTATAATCATAAATAATAAACTGTTAGTAATATAAGTATATAACTTTACTACTTAGTCGTAACTTGGATCGTTATGAAATTGTAATGTGACCGTCTCGGAATCAGAACTCACTTCCCCAAAAAAGAACCATCAAAATTTGTTCGGTTTTAGCGCAGTAATCACATAACAAACATATAAAAAATCTCCTCTTTGGAGTCAGTTAAAAAAGATTGTTGTAAAGATTGTATAGATGTCTGCATTTCCGGGTCTGAGTGTTTATTAAATTTGTTCTGGTATCTATTTAACTATTTCTATCGTTGACTAACACTCATAACACAAGCATATAATTGGCTTACTTTGGGGTTTAGACAATATAGATGTTACATGTGCGTCGCTGTTCTGAGGCCAGAATCAGAATCAGAATAATCTTTATTCACATGAACCATACAAGTGGTATTTGTGCGCGTCGACATTTTTTAAACTACCACCGGATCGGAATCGCGGCCTCACACTGAGAAGATCCGGCGAAAGAAACTCAGCGGGCTTGTCTTTTTTTCAATAATAATATTTACAATATAATCTAAATTAAAATTACTAATTACAATCTGATTTTAACTTAAATAAAAGGTACAAAAAATTACATTACAAATTGCAGTGGAAGATTAAACTAGAACTAGAGTTCCCAGGCATGTTCATCTTCCAAATACTCTGAGACCGTATAATAGCCTTTTTGACATAATTCTGCTTTGATATATTTTTTAAACTTATTTATAGGTAGATCTCTAATACCAATGGGCAGCTTATTGTAGAAACGTATACATTGACCCAAAAAGGATTTACTAATTTTACGGAGACGAGTTTTGTACGCGGTTAGATTATTTTTACTCCTCGTATTAATATCGTGAACATCACATTTTTTTGTAAACATACATAGATTTTTTTTTAACATACATTAAGTTTTTATAAATGTATTGGGAACTGAAGGTTAAAATATTTATTTCTTTGAACTTTTCTCGGAGGGAATCCCTTACTTTTAGAATATAAATAACTCTAATAGCTCTTTTCTGTAATACAAATATAGTATTTATATCTGCAGAATTTCCCCAAAGAAGTATCCCATAAGACATTAAACTATGAAAATAGCTAAAATATTCTATTCGGGCCGTTTCAACATCGGTTAGTGTTTTTATTTTTTTAACTGCAAATGCTGTGAACTAAGCCTATTTGCCAGTTTCTCAATATGAGGGCCCCATTGTAATTTATTATCAATTGTGATGTCTAAAAAGACAGTGGATTCAACCAGATCCAGATTAGATCCATTTAGTTGTACATTGGAATCTACTAGCCTAACATTGGGCATTGAAAATCTACTACATTTTGTCTTATTACCATTTAAAAGAAGATTGTTAACCGTGAACCAATGTACAACTTTGGATATTGCATTGTTGCCGTGATGGAAGGCATTTTGTACAAGTCTGCCGGCTACCCGACTCTCCAGACAGGAACATGACAGAGTCATTATGACGGCTGGATAGGTTTGTCCGTGGATCTTTACCCGGGCAAGTTGCTGCACATCACTCTACCACTAGTGGTCTTGTTGGTAATTAACTATAGTTTAACCTGTGCTCGTCTCTTACGAGTTGTCTGGCAGAGAAGTATCTTAAAGTTAAGTTAGGTCTGGAGTTTTTGTAATTCCTTTCTTTTGGCGCACAGTGTACTATATAGTTCTACATTTTGAGAAAATCTATGTACGTTTAAAATGCTTATTAAATACTTTTAACAAAAAATTATGGACCTCCAAACCTCTTTATTTTATAGGCTTTTTTTTAAATCGGTAGACCTAATCTAATTTGCATGTTATAATTAAATGATGATAAAAAAATTGTGTATTGATTGACATCGCCCTTTTAACTTGTTTTGATAACTGGTTTCTAAAGAAGCAGATTAATGTTGAGATAATATTTTTTATAATATAAAACCATACAAAACTAAGTCTGCAGCTGGCGGTTAAAGTCCTTTCCCTGCTATAGACAATAGTAAGTTTTTGTTTTTTGTGTCAATAAAAGTATTACCACGCAACACTGATGGCCATGGCGAAATTATGATTTTATACTAGTATTCTATTAACAAAAGCAAAATTCCAGTTTAAAAATAATTACTAAAAAGGGGAACCATTAAAAACTTTTAATTTTGATACCCAACTCCATTGATTTAGTAAAAAAAATTAACCCTTTTAATGCAGCATCTAAAATTCGCTTTGTTTTATTTTTAAATTACTTAATGTCGCACTATCAAGACGATTGTGATGTTTAAATTTTTAGCTGTTCAGGCTGCAGCAGGGAATATAGTAATCTGTACATATACATACATACATACACTCGAAAAACGTAACATCTCCTTTAATTTTAAACGGCTAACATGTTAATAACCTCGTAGTTTTAACAACTTCACCGAATTTTGGCAGGCGGGCATCAAGTAGACTTATTTCATCACAAGGAAGAAACGTCGTCTATAAACAGAAAATAAATCAATGATGCATTGCATATATTAAAATTAAAATCTTTCCCGTACGTTTATGGCCACCCTCCTCTTCAGTATTGAAACTATGAAGCAGACATATGTAGTTAAATCTACCGATTTAATTACATATGTGTGCAGGTGTATTTGTGTATAGTATTAGAGTAGTATCTTAAAAAAAAGTATCTTCAAGCCTGAGCTTATTGAAGATATTATCTAAGCGCAATTCGTGTCGTATAGTTTATTATATAAAAAAAGTATCTTCACGTCCATATCCCCGAAGAGGTAGGCAGAGGCACAACCAGGGCACCCCACGGCTAGCTGAAGACATTAAGTCCTACAATGTGATGTGGCAAGCCTATCGCCAACCGGGCACATATCTAATCCCGACCAACTTTTTTAAATTAGAAAATTGAAAAAACCAATTTCATTTTTGTTGCCCGACCCGGGAGTCAAACCCAGGACCTCATGCAGTCCAGTCCAACAACTGAACCGCTAGACCACAGAGGATGTATTAGCTATGTTTTTTGACAGTAGCGATGCGTGTCGGTCACTTGAATAACAAACACTAAAGCTGCATGTTAATGAGCTAGATATCTCGATGAGTTGGTAGATATTTTTTCTTTAAGTGGATTTCAAAATAATTTTTATAAAAGCAAAATGCAATTTCATAAAATATTTATTCTTAGGTTCCAAAGCATTTAAATGACGACTGTTTATATATTGACAAATTAAAACGATTACATCATGCAGTTCCTGTAGCATTCATTAACAAAAATGTTTCCCACCCTTCATTTATATGGCATACTGAAAGGACCAATGTAATTGCGCCTTAATAACAAATGGCCGCACGGTAGATGCTGAAAATCAAGAAAGGGTTTTGCCGATTTCAATACTTTTAATAGCCTCTGAAGTAGGATTTCAATAGATTATTTCTAATCGTACTTAAGGCCGTACTCACAGGTGTCAATACAATTTTTATTTGTAAGTCACAACGTTGTATAAAAAACAAATCAACTTAATGACTGATTAAAACAATTATTTATTTTTATGATATTGGATGTCAAGCAAGCAAACAGATTTTTTGATAGCAAGAAATTCAAGCGGTAATAGTGCGTTGTCAACCTGTGAGCCGGGATGTTAGGCTTCTTATCCTATGAATTGGAACACGTCAACGACAAGCACGAACGTTTTGGCATCGACCTTACATCGTTTTGGCGACAGGAATAGATAAGGCGATGATACCAATACGCGCCAGTCGCTTCGAAACTCTACCACCTAATCAGATGCCACGGTGTTAGTGACGGTAAGCCTACGCTTACATTTTACTAGCTGCCTAGACATGATTGACTATATAAATGACGTTTCTAAGAGCGGCCGTTAATGTTGTTATTTTAAATTTGTATTCCGAATCTTGTGTTTGTTAGCATTATAATTAGTAAAAAAAGTAAAGATATTTTCATGATTTAATTTTATTACTAATTAGAAAAGATAAATATGAGTTTTTGATTTAATTTGTTTCTACATATTAATAAGGCTACAGTGGAAAAATTCGAACTGATAGTTCAGCCAGCGGAAAAATCTGAAGGCGTCATATTGTTTGAAATATAAAAATATAATTATTAAGCCTAGTACTAAAATAATAAGTCATGCTCTTTAAATATATACACATGTTCTAATCGTCCATCCACGTGTTTATTTCAAGTCACATGTTGTGGCTGAGGTTTTTTATAACTAAGAATATATCACAACCAGTTTCGTATAAAATAGTTATTTAAACTTGTTATTTAACTGCTTTTGTAAACGGTGGGTAATTACATTTTTCTTAGTAATAAAGATACACTAAGTATTACTGCCCACCAAGTTGCTAAGAACTAGTGATGTGATAAATATTCGTATTCGTATTCGCGAATCTCAAAAAAGGGATGTGATATATTATTACGTAATTTAAAACAGAATTTGGCCCTAGCTGTTTGCCAGTGATTTCGTAGAATAGTAACGATCTTCATACAAACTTTCATGTAACATAGTTCTTTGGGGGTTTATATAAAAAAATCTATGTTTGAACTTGGATTTTTAGATATATGCAAATCAAATTTTATCAAAATCGGTTAAGCGATTTGACCGTGAAAATTAACAGACAGAGAGCTAGACAGACAGACTTTTGTATTTATAATATTAATAAATATAAAAATAAATTAGAATCCATAGTAGTCCTAGAATGGATTCTAATTTATTATATGGATTCTAATTTATTTTTCCATACTAGTCCTAGTATGGATTCTAATTTATTTTTCTTTGATAAGACAGTGAACGAACAAACGTTAGTCCTCATGGTAAGAGACAACTATCGCCTATACTCTATAGGAACTATAGATTTTATAAGTACGCCATGTCCTGTGGTCTAGATGTTAAATCTATAAACTGCAGGTCTACCGGCTACTTTGCCATCTAGGCCGTATAATAACAGTGAAATTACAGCGGAAGGAAAAATCTGCCAAAATACAATAATAATAGTAATAATAATAAGTATTTCTGGACAAGTTACACAAATTGAATCTAACCCCAAAGTTAGCAAATTATTTGCTTGTGTTATGGGTGTTAGTCAACGATACTAATACATATAGAAGTACTTAAATAGATACTAGGATAAATTTAATAAACACCCAGACCCGGAAATGCACACATCTAAACGTTCATCACAAAAATGCCTGCCTCCGTCGGGAATCGAACCCGAGCGTCGTGGTTGGCCGATGTTGTTAAGCGTGTACGCTAGCCACTCGAACAACGAGGCGGTCAAAGCGACAAAAGTAAGCGTATAATTCGCGCACCTCATTGGTCAATTACATTTAAAAAATAAACGGCGTCAGATTATAAATTATATGTTGTGAATATCACCGAATATGTTTCTTCTTATTTAATTATATAATAACTTATACTACACATAATTACATTTGGTAATTATTGTTGTTTCAAACTACAAGTTTGGTTGTAATACCATTTTCAGACAGCCACTTACATATATTTTTATTTATCCTTAATCGAAATCATTACATAGTATAAAACAAAGTTGCTTTCCGCTGTCTGTCCCTGTGTATGCTTAGATCTTTAAAACTATGCAACGGATTTCAAAGCGGATTTTTTAAAACGTTTACTAATTCAAAAGGAAGGTTCATATGTATGGTAACATATAATTTTTTACACACATGTGGAGCTGTGATTAGCTGCTATTTTATTTATAATGTGTGTGTAGTATTAATTGATTTCTATATATTTTTCTATATTCTATATAGGAAAAAAGACAACCCCGCTGATTTTCTTATCGGATCTAATGTGTGACCGCGTTCCGATCCGGTGGTAGTTTTCAGTAATACATATAGACTCGTCACATGCAAGGCGTATGTGAATAAGAAGATTTTTCTGTTGTGTCAAGGGTGTTACAATTATTTTTGTATCTCTTTATTGTAAAAATCTTTTATTGTCAAACATGTTGTTTTTAGCGACACCAAAGAATCCATGAAGTTTTTGGCACCATTTCTTTTTGTTACCTATAACTTGTTACAAAATTTGTAGAAAATTGATATGCGTACTTTAACTAATTAGTAAATTAGGCTTACTCCTCCTTCAGGATAAAACTTTCTTTAGACAGGCGGCAGAAAGATTTAGTTAGCGCAAAAATCCCAGTAAGATCCTCACCTACATCTTACGACATAAAATCTCCTGTAAGTTGCACGTATTGCAAGTACTGCTAAGTATGCATCGAGTGAATAAAAGTAAACGAAAGCTTTTGGCTAAAGTAAATTAAAAAAACTAAAGAGAAAGAAACACCTGCCGCTGACGCCTGTTTTGATTTGTTTATCTGTAGCCATTGACCTCTAAGTATATCCTATTTTCCTATTTCTATGTCTGTAGCTAACTAAAATGTGTCATTCTCTTAAGTAATTTAAATGCACAAATTATAAAAACTTATCTACAAGTATTTAAATGCATCATCTCTGGACAAATTACTAATTGTAAAAAATAAGGAGTGGTTCTGTCAGTGTCAGTGGTGATGTGATGTACGTGAATACGTTAATCTTTAAAGCAACTGTTAACTTTTTTAAGTTATGTATGTATGTATTATTCATTTCAGATAAAAATGATATTGTTATCCTTATAATTTAAATGGTATCAGTTTTAAAGACGTTTTAACGTCAAAGTCAAGTGCAGCAAAATTAGCAGTCTTCGTCTTAAGTTCTTAATAAGTTTTTAAAAATTTGTTTATGTGACAAGATTATGTTGAGCTATTTATAGCAGTAGTATAATTAAGTTACTATTCAAGATAATACACCCAATATATGAAATACGCCTAAATAGGTACGAGAGGAGCGTTGAGAATTTTAAGAGTTCCCACGGCCACTTTCTATTTCTTTTATTTATTTTTACTGTACACCAAACACAATTAGTTTGTACAAAAGGCGAGATTTATGCCTGAAGGCATTCTACACCAATCAACTGTTGGGCCTCCAAAACATGAGTTGGAAACACCGCCCTAGGCAACTGATTCCACTAAGGTGTTGTGCGGGGTAAGAAATGATCTTCGGGATCTTACAGTTGTATAGCGCCACACAAGGTCTATTTTATATATATTAATACGTGATGCCAAAACTTTTGACCCCTTTTTACGGAAACTGCGCGGACGCAGAATCATAAAATACACTTATAGTTTATGTGCAGGAGAAGTGCAGAACGCTAATATTTTAAAAAAATAATGCTTATAAAGTACATTAAGTCAATAAATAAAACATTACCCACACTACTATGCATGTGACTCACACAAACAAATTAAGTGATGATAACGATAAAAGATCACAGATGGCGCACTAAAAAGTTTGGAAACAAAGTAGTTGGTGTTGAGAAATGAAGATGGCGTTCTAATCAACGGGCGACCACTAGGTAATTTATTCGGTTTCTGATTAGAAGTATGTGCTTTACAGAACGCGCGTTACTTTTTTTCAAAAAGTAGTTTTGTAATTTAGAAATTACAGACATAACAACTCTCAGTATAAAATGACCGAATAATCTGAAAATCGCAATGTCAAGATACCTACATTTGAACGTACAGGTCATCATACACACATATCTTCACGTCAAGTTGGCCTACAGGGTAGACAGAGACTACGGATTACCATGCGAACAACATTTGCCGGGTCGGCATGTATTTAAACACCGGAATAATAATAAATAATTTTTGTCGAAGGTATTACTGTCAATATTAATTGCGTGTAGTGAAGTCAAAGGGTCAAGGTTCGATGTTCGTCTCAGTTTGGAATCTTGTTTAAACGATCACGGTGAAGGTAGTCCAGAACCCATCAGCTCCCTATTTATAAGTTCGTAGAATGACAAAGGTTAACCACTTTTAAAGTAGACGTCTAGGCATATGAATAACTAACTTTCGCTTGCGGCGTTGCCCGCGTCCAAAATTATACAAAATCCTTATAAAATAATATGTTTTCATCTAGATTGATTTTTTTTATGATATTGGAAGGCAAACAAGCAGACGGGTTTCCTGATGGTAATAAATTCAAGCCGCCAAAAGACACCAAATGTGGTAACAACGCGTTGTCAACCTGAAGCCGATATGTTGGGCTTCGACACGAGTAAGATTAACGGCTACATTACCCTCCGAACTGGAACACGTCAACAGCCAGAACTGACGTTATGGCGGCAGGAATAGGCAAGGCGGTGGTACTAATCCAGGTGAGTTGCTGTGAAACTCTACCACTTAGTCGGATGGCATGTTGCTGCTGATGGTAAGTATATGCTAGCCTTTTAGCTGCGTGGCAGGAAAATATTTGGTCTATTATGTAATAGAGCCCAGAAAACACGGGAGACAATTAAAAAATGGAAAGCTAATTAACGAGGGTGTTTAAAATGTAACCTGCTGTGAAGATTTATCTAAATCAGTTGGATAGTTTTTTGCGTGAAAGGGTAACAAATATCCATACATCTATTAATTTTCGCAATATGACATTAATTGAAGGACATTTTAAGCACTATCTAGAACAACTAGACATATTATTTTTATTACCCGAATCGGCGAATTTACCCGTAAACGTCGTACCACGTAAACTTTGTATATAATTATATTTAGATATACTGTGGTTTGGGACTTAGATGAATCCAAACAAATATATTATTAAAATCAGTAAAGCTTATCTTGAGTTAAAAATAGTATGACTTATACTATTTAGGGTTTTGTTTCTAATTAAAATGATAAAATATTTCAATGCACTGAATACAAAAACAAAACTATATACATATCCTATGTAAAGCTCGGTGAAGTTACATAAAATCGCGAGATTAGCAACAATTTAGTCATTCAAAAAAAAAATTCTATGTAATTTAAGAAAAAAAAGCCCTGGCTTTTTATTGAATTTTTTTATTTAATTATATATTTTCCCATACAAACTGAATGGGTGGAACGAAGTTCGCCGGAGCAGCTAGTCTAGTCAATAATATTTCACATATTTATCCGGCGCATGACGGTATATTTGATTCTTGCGAATATAACTTTGTCAATTAGGCAGGCTCATTAAAAAAATCAGGGGGCTTACTCCCGAAATTGATCCGATCTCGAGTTTGTTTCTGATTCGTATTCGATTCTGATCCGAACTCGATTTAAATCGGTACTCCCGAGCAAATACGAATCATGTACGAGGATCGAGTTACGTTCATTAAAACTCTTCAATCTCACCAGCAGTGTGCGTTTGTGATACCAGGATAAATAAGAAGCCTATCACTCTGATCTTCTAACTATATCGATACACGAAATCATACCGTAATATTTCTCTATTTCGTCGTGATAGAAGGACAAACAAACAAACACACTTAGTATTTACTAGCTCATACAAAATGTTAATTAATAGCGGTAAAGCTCGAAAACGGACGAATTTGGTCAATTTTTATTTTATAATATTCAAAGAAGGTGAAAGATAAGAAAAAATGGAAAAACTAAGAAAAAACTTAACCCTTCTTATATAAATCGTTACTAGCTATCATTAGAGTGAAACCTTCCGCGACAGTTAGTCGGTTATAAAAATAACAAGTTCATATATATCATCACAAAGTGTGCCGTCAAAATATTTTCAAGCATTTAGAATGATCTAAGCAAAATACTAATCGAAGTTAAAATAACAAAACAGTAACCAAGTGCGAGCTGGCCGCGCCTTTTAAGGGTTCTCTTGTAGGCAGAATGGAGAATGTAGTTTTTAACATTTTTCTGATTTAAAAAAATTATCGTATATGGCAAGTTCGTTAAAAACAAATCAACTCGAAATTTAGGTTCTTCGATAATTCATTATATGGCGATGTTAATGAAATACAAAACAAAAAATTCTACATTATAAATTCTGCAAATTTTAAAAAAAGAAAAAATTTCGCCCCAGATAGGATTTGAACCGACGACTCAAGCCGACGAATGTTCTAACCAATTGAGCTACTGAGGATTCAAGTCCTGTGGCGAAATTTTTAATTCCTTTCTAACCCGTTAACGCGGGTAGTTATGTCCTATAGATACACAATTCTGAGTACCCACCAAATGAGTTCATCATTACAGATGAAATTCACATTTTAGAATGGCCATAACTTTCGTTTCTCGCAACGTATTTTTATTTTAGCACTTGCCCTGTGCTTGGGATAGTATTCTACAAATTTTAAAAGAGAAAAAAATTCATTATCTTTATGATAAAATATCCAAAAATCTCTATTTTGAGTGAACGTGCTTTAACTATGTTAAATTTATTAATTTTAAAAAAATATGTCTAAAATGCATGAAAAAGAAAAAAAGGATATTTTATTGTTCTATTTATTTTACTTTAAAAGTTATAGAGAGAGGGGGCAAATCCCCGGGTCAAAAAATAAATACAAAAAGTGTTTTTTATTTGGATATGGGCCTATATGGCGATAGGTTTGCTACTAGTTGCGTTGTGAGACTTAGTGTCTTCAGCTCATCATGGGTGCCCTGGTTGTACCTCTGCTAAAATCGTCAGGGACACGGTGTGAAGATACTTTTTTTAGGCTTTAAACAATTCTTTTTGACAAAAAACATCAGGGTAAACGTCCTTTTTTAAGATCTATCTATAGATACTACTTTTTATTATTTTTTAAGTTACTGATCTTTGTAGAGAAATTTCTCCCTCTTCTTCCCCTTTGAACTACGATATTCTAATAATTTAGAAATATCGAAAGTTTCGGTTTTTTCCATTCACCTACGGAACACTAATAAACGGTTGAATGACTTCTAGTGTTGTGCCAGCTTGTTTTGTGAACGCGTACAAAATATGATTAAATATAATCCCATATGTATAAATCATTTTTTGCGGTTTGAGAACATGATTATATTTTTAATGCCATTGCTTTTTTTTTATGACGTTGGAAGGCGAACAAGCAGACGGATTTCCTGATGGTAAGAAATTCCCGCCGCCTAGAGACACCCAAGGTGGTAATGGTGCGTTGCCAAACACAAGCCGGGATGTAAGGCCTCGAGCAAAAGTAAGTTTACCGGCTACCTTACCCTCCGAACCGGAACACGTCATGACGTTATGGCGGCAGGAATAGGTAAGGCGGTGGTACCAATCCGGGTGAGTCGCTGCGAAACTCTACCACCTAGTCAGATGTCACGGTGTTAGTGACGGCAAGCCTATGCTCGCCTTTTACGAGCTGCCTGGCACAGGAAGGCAGATGGTCTATTCTACAAAGGAGCCCGGACCAACACGGGGGAAAAGCTTTAATTTGATATTAAATTGGAAACCATAAAAAATTGCAATAATTTGTAATAATCACAAAATGTTTTGAAATATTGGGATAAGGGCGTGGAGACACTTTATTTTGAATTTTGTTTTGATGTAATTTCCCCATAAATTTACTACCACTTTCCAAGCAATTTGTAAAAAACGAACGTTCACTAGCACCGTGAGTATGATTTGTTGACAGATTTTTGTATAACTCTCTTGGACTGTTCCAAGTCCTTACCTATTTCTGCCACCATGACGTTACTGCTCGACACTGTCAACGGGTTTTGACGGTAGAGTTGCTGTAAACTTACACAAAAGGCTTACCTTAGCTCCAGGTTTTTTACACCTTTACCGTTTTTGATGTTTAAAAGTAATGTGTTCGATTAATAAATAAATGAATGTAACGATTTAGTTGAACTTCGGAATATTTAAACATCTATCGGTCAATATTAATAACCTACAAGAGATCGTGTATTTTTAGATCAGTTGTCAGATAACGGCTGCTATTTTAAGGATTGAACAAAAATATCTAAGCAACAAAACTCTAGCAGGTCTGTATTTACCTTTAGATAAGTAATAAGTATTGGCCGAATGTAGATTTAGTATCTAGGGTAACACTTAGGCTGTTTTTTTATTCTTATATTTAGAATATATCCTCAATTAAAAAAATATGTAAACATTAAATGATATACAGGCGAAGCCACGGGATTACCTTAGTACTAATTCACAGTTGTCCTTAATCTTAATAAATCTGCTAAACCTATAAGCACTGAATAAGCAATAGCACTAAGGTACCAAGTCGAAGAGGTCAAGGTTCGAATCCAGTTTTATAGACTTGATTCAATTATCACGGCAAATAAGTTCACAAACGACATGTGCGGAGTTTTATAAATAGCAAAGGTCGCCTTTTTGTGAACTTATTTTAGGGCTCCTTACTAAAACCGTTTTATTAATAAAGATAGACTAAAGTCAGAATAAAGTTGATATAATAGTCTGTATCAAAGTGTAATAAAGGCTATAATAGCAGTTTGAACCTGGGAATACTTTATTCCATGTTTGTTAAATAGACGGAAAGAGTAACAAAGTTTGCTTCAAAACATAGGATTGGATGTTAATTGAATTTCCCAAACTTCTCTCAACGTTCAAAACGCCATAGTCGCTACCGTCTACGTTAATTATTATTATTAAGTATTATTATTAGGTCTTCGCTGCATCTGCAGGGTTTTTCTACGGAAAGACAAACAAGCAGATAGATTACGGTAGGATACACAAATCGTCTACTAAGTACTATTATGATATATTTAAATTGTATTTTGCTAACCTTAATTCTTGTGCATGATTTTAGCCTATCGAACACTGATATTATGGTGGGAGGCAACGGTGAGGTATCTTCAGAGCTTTGAACAATAGATAAATATTCGAAATTAAAGGTACATAACCTTTATTAATATAAAAAGGTTGATTTGTTTGTTTATAGTCATAAATAAGTCCTTTTTTCATTAACTAACCCAATATTTGTTAGGTACAGGCTTAATAAAGACGATGGTTTAAGCAACATATGACATGACGTTTACTGAATTTACCAATGTTTACTCAATGTTTAGAATTTTTACTCACTAGCTTGTCCATAAATTATTTGTATGTAAACTTTGGCAGCGCCTCTACTGGTAACTACGGGAACGAAACTTTCAGACCAATAGCACTACAAATTTCAAACGTAATCTATAGCAACTAATGGTAAAGCTTTTGAACTTGTATAGTTTCATTTTTTTAAATCTAATACCAAAATAATTATTGTAAACATATCATATAATATAATATAACATATATTAAAATTGTATTTAAAGCTCGTTACTTGAACGCCTTATAATGAAAATCAGTATATCTCATGAAGTAATGTACCTAAACTAATTAAATTAAATAAAACTAATTAAATAAAATTGGTATTCGTTTGTCGCAATCATTTGAAAAATAGCTTTTTTATCGGTTCGGGAGAAAGAAATGGCAAGAAACCTTAAAGTTCTTATTTCAAAATATATACTTCATATTAAGTTCAAGTAAGTTCACAACGTTCACACGGAAATTGTCAAAGTCATTCTTTTGACAATTCACATTAAATGTCAATCGTACATTTGACACTTTCCGCGTTCATTGACAGCCTGCTTTCGAATGACCGACACTTTAAACATAGACTAAAAGTTCGTCAAAATAAAACTGAGTTATCTTTTTGATAAAATCTTTAATAAAAATTAGTCATTTTCATATATCCTATTAATATTATTAAATGCGAAAGTTTGTATAAATTTACAAAGCCGATTACGATGAAATTTGGTATATAGGTAGCTGAAGACCCAGAATAACATATAGGCTACTTTTTATCCCGGAGTTCCCGCGGGATTGGGAGTACATATTTCGCGTCAAGTCACTTGTGGGTTAGGCACAGAGTACCGAATTGTTATTATCATTCTCCAGACCTGCCTAGCTTCTCTTCATTCATTGCTCTTTGCAACTAAAACTAACACGCCGGTTTCAGAGATTCTTCTTACAGAATAAACCAACGGAAGATGTTTTTTTTTAATTTAAAACAAACACTCTCATTCGTTCTCACACTTTTTCTGATAATAATTGGTAACACGGACCACAGATTTTACGTAGAGGTCTCATTTCGACCGCATATACATAATATATCCTACTACTATTATAAATGAAGTTTGTTTGTTTATTTGTTACTCCTTCACGCAAAAACTGCTAAACTGCTAAAATCCCGAAAAAATGTTTCTGTATGACAACTAACCACGCGGGCAATAGCTATATACTTTCATGATTTTTCTGACACATTTGCACAAATTAATACTTGTGTTATTTACTTAATACTTGTATTTTAATTATATTAATCTCATATTTTTATGATTTAACGATATAATGATACATGTATCTAACCGCTAAGACCTTCAGGCGGCGTTAAAGGCGCGTTACAAACCACGGAAACGTTTGTTAAAATCCTAAATGCTGAAACCGGATTTGAACCTTGATCCTTCAGTTGAATAAAATAGATTGGGTTTTTTTCGAGGTTGATTATGTAAATGTAGCTGTTTCGTGACGCATATACTCTAATGGCGGCGTTGGTTAAAAAATGTAATTTACAAAAACAATATAAATTATCGGTAAAGGATAAAGAGGTATCCATGTCGCCTCTGTGGTCCAGCGGTCTAGTTGTTGGACTTGACTGCGTGAGGTCCCGGGGTCGATTCCCGGGGTGGGGAAACAAAAAAGTTTGGTTTTTCCAATTATCAAAAAAAAAATGTTGCTCGGCATTGGATATGTGCTCGGTTGGCGATAGGCTTGCCACTTATTATATTCTGGGACTTAGTGTCTTCGGCTAGTCGTGGGTGCCCCTGGTTGTGCCTACCTCTTATTATTATATTGGCTTGAAGATACTATGTCTATTTATATTTATTTGTGTACTAGATGTTGTCCGTGACTTAGTACTGAGAATGGCTATGGCTGAGTTCGTTATGAGAATGGCTGAATCTGAATCTGAATTAAAAGCTACACAATATAAAAACTTTGATAAAAATACGCTCAGCAGCTTTTGCGTAAAAATTAAACAGACAGATCGAAAATAATTTGCAATAGCATTCGTTTTCGGTCATGTGCTCTGTGTACTTAACCTAGGAATAGTTGTTTTTAAAAAATATTGCAACTATAGATTTAGTTTTAGAAGTGGTCGCCCATTGGTCGTTATTCGACCATAATAAATTTTAATATCTTATTGATAAGAACGCCATCTTCATTTCTTAAGACAACAACTACTTTGTTTCCAAACATTTTAGTGCGCCATCTGTGATCTTTTATCGTCATCATCAATATATTAGTTTGTGTGTGTCAAATGTATGGTAGTTATGTTTTATTTGTTGATTTAATGTACTTTATAAGCACTATTATTGAAAAATATTAGCGTTCTGCACCTCTCCTACACATAAACTAGGTATAAGTGTACCAAATTTTATGCTCCTGCGTCCGCGCAATTTTCGTAAAAAGGGGTCCAAAGTTTTGGCATAACGTATTAATATATAGATTACTATTAAGTTACAATCATAGATTTGTCCTTCTTAACGTCGCAACAAATGACAAACATTTTTTTTTTAGAAATATTTGTGAGAAAATTGTGTGAAAATTGATATAAGGCTGAAAAGTGACATATTATGCTATTTTTGACACAATTTTATTAGCTTTATATCTACGTAACTACGTAATGAAATGTTAAACATTGTTTTCTTACTCTTTAAAGGTAGGATTGAATTGAAAGTTCACACACATACGAGGGGCAGTGGACTATTTTTAAAAATCTCAGATTATCAAATCAGAATCCGATCCTAAAATGTTCCTCGTTCGGAGATTCCGTCGCCTGCCCGCTTAGGTAAGATCCCCGGGTCCACCCGGGTCGAGCAAAGCAAAATGCGTTTCAAATCAATAAAAATAAAGTTATCCGGGATCGAACAAGTGCCCGATTAGTGATAGGTTCAAACCTATTACACTATAGGACTAAGCTACCTCCGGCTAATCCTGGTTATCCTTATCGTATCTCTGCCGAATAAATGTTTACTTTAGTGAGATGTTGCCTTAAATTCTTCGAAGAAGTTCAAAAAACAAGACAGGCGAAACAAATTAGTTTATTAAAAAATGTAAACGTTTTATTTAATCCGTCATCAATATGCAAATTATGGTGAAACCATTTGGTATGTGACGCACAGGGTGACGTTGGTTTTGTAATTTAGTCTTAATAAAAAGGAGATAAAAAATTAGTAAGCAAAACCTGATATGGTGACGCCTTATGGAAATATTTTGTCAAATAATTCCATAAGGCGTCACCATGTCAGATTACCGTAGCTAAAAAAAATGTTAAAAGAGTGGTGATCGTAGATGTTTAACATAACGCTAGTCTCGGGTTCAATTCTAAATGTTACGTACGTACGTGTACATGTTGTTTGTATGATGAACATAGATCTTCACGCCCATTTCCTCGAAGAGGTTGGCAGAGGCACAATCAGAGGCACCCACGACTAGCTGAAGACACTAAAAGTCCTACAATGTGATAGGTGGCAAGCCTATCGTCAACCGGGCACATATCCAATCCCTAGCAACTTTAATTGTGTTAGAAAATTAAAAATACAAATTTCCTATTTTTTTTGTTTTTTTGACCCGGGAGTCGAAACCGGGACCTCGAGAAGTCAACTTTATCACCGGATCGCTAGACCACAGAGGTGAGTCTGTCGGATTTCAAATTTATTTTGGTATTTAATATTTTTATGTATTGGTATTTGACTAACACCCATAACACAAACATGCTTTGAAGTTAGATTCAATTTGCGTTATAATTCCGTTCCGTTACGTTATTCTGTTATTTTTCTTACAATTTTGAATTGAAGTCTTTTGCTGACGATGATTTTTGTAAGTTAAGTGCGTATTAAAATAACACATATTTGAAATTTTACCACGATTTCCGAGTAATTCTAAGAATTCGATATAGTTTTGTGAAGACCCAAAAAACATTTTTACAGACGTGAGAAGTGTCTTTGAAATAGCCATTGAGCGTGGTCGTCGCATACCATTTGAAGGGATGGACCAATTTTGCTCATTCTATTCTTATTGTACTGGTTATTGTCAGGAAAAGAACCGTATAAACAGAAAAACCGAAAACACGCGAAATATTTAATCAAAATATGAAAGCATTATTTCTGAAAAGCTATAAAGCGTATTTCCCTATGATACGCACAACTTTTGGTACATTTATCTCTAAAAAAAAACTTTTAAAATTGATTTATTCCACCTAAGAGAAAGTGAAAAATTGTATTTTTGTGAAAGTTTGCCACATTTTTCTATCGAGCGAACTTTATTCAATCGTGTATCGGTTACCTGCCAAACCTAGGAAATTTTATGAACTTTTATATGATATAAAATAATAACGTAATCTAAGAAGTTTTACACCAGTAACGTTGATTTGAACAAAGGTTGATACGAAGTTCACCAGATCGGCTAGTCACTTATAAACACAAAAAAGGTAATGTATAAGGTGAGCCTTTTGTGTACCTAAGTTTACCAGCAACTCTACCGTTAAAACGCGATGGCAATGTCAAGCAGTAACGTCACGGCGGCAGAAATAGGTAAGGAGTTGGAACAGTCCAAGAGACATGTACAAAAATCTGCTAACAAATCATACTCACGGTGCTAGTGAAAGTTCGCGTCTTACAAACTGCTTGGAAAGGGGTAGTAAGTTTACGGGGAAATCACAACAAAACAAAATTCAAAATAAAAAAAGTGTCTCCACGCCCTTATCCCAATATTTCAAAACATTTTGTGATTATTACAAATTATTGCAATTTTTATGGTTTCCAATTTAATAACAAATTAAAGCAAAGACTTTAAAAAATAATTATGTTCTCAAACCACAAAATTTGATTTATGCGTATGAGATGATGTTGAATCATATTTTGTACGCGTTCACAAAACAAGCTGGCACAACACTAGAAGTCATTCAACCGTTTTATAGAGTTCCGTTGGTGCATGGAAAAAACCGAAACTTTAGATATTTCGAAATACTTAGGACAACCTAGTTCAAAGAGAAAGAAGAGGGAGAAATTATGGTCAAGAAACTAAAAACTAATAACTTTTCTTCAAAAAAAATTTTACATATGGAGTGTCTATAAATGGGGTTCCAAAAAAGTTTTTCCTCAAAACGAATTGTTTAAGACATAAAAAGTATCTTCAGTCCCGTATCCTCGACATGATAAGCCGAGGTGCAAATAATATGTGGCAAACCTATCACCAATCGGACAATAATCCAAGCCTAGGCAATGTTGAATTCATTCGATGATTTGTGGTGGATCCCTACCCGGAAAAGTTGCTGCACAGCACTATACCACCAGTGGTCCTGTTGGTGATGTCATATTTAAATTGTGATCGCCTGTGGAAGAGAAGCAAATAGATGGTCTTCTATTTCATTGACTCGGACCAATATTTTGAGAAAGTTATAAAATAATGTTTTTCGAATATGTGTTATCTTTAGGGCCATCGGTCTAACTTGGTAGTAGATTTCTACGCATACTGGTCAGTGCTTGCCATTTTCGTATTCCATTTAAAACGGTAGGGTATCCCGAAAAGCTTAACAACGCACTGTTTGTTTGCCTGCCTGGTTGTTAGCAAGCCTACCGCCAACCGGGCAACAGTGTTATTACTAGAAAATTAAAAAAACACACTCTATTTGTTACCCTTTCCGGGGCTTGAACCCCAGACTTCAATAGTTAAGTCTAACACCGGAACGCTCAACCATAAAGTCGATTGTACTCAGCGTAGATAGATACATCTTTTTTACATCACATATTTGAGTTATGTACTTTTGTCAGAATCTTTTAGTTTGTAATTCATCACGGATATGGTTTTAGTAAGGTCTGCTGTACATTAAAATCATAATTTCAAATTGCTTGGGAGATCTACTTTAATGAAGTTTTACAATAAATAAATGATAATATAAACAACTGAAGTACCTAATTGTAACAACAACGTAGCTACGTAACCAAGGGTCTGGTGAAATATTAAAACAGAGCTCCGAATAAACTGCTGAAGGTTTCATAACATTTTCCCTGCATATGAGTAACAAGATATTTCAAAACTTTTCAAACGACTTCGAAAAGAGGATTAGCTTATGTTCGATTCTATATGTTTTGTGTGTGTTAATCGATGTCTCTGTCATTCTGGAATCGATTTGAAAAGTCATTTTTTAATTAAAATAGAGTTCTTTCGAGATCATCTAATTGACACCAAGTCGATCTGATGGTGGAATTGCAAGAACTTCCTTACTTCCCAGTATTGGTATGGTGACATACTTGCTCGTTTACCTCCTTTTGCATAAAAAATCACGTCTGTACCCCAGAAGATATAGGCATAGATACAACCAAGGCACCTACTACACACACTAAGATACTAAGAATCACAATGTGATAGGTGGTAAGCCTCTTGCCAACCTAGCATATATCTTATCCCAGGTGACGTTGTCTTTATTAGGAAATAAAAAAGCACCTCATCATTTATATTGGTCGACCCGGGAATTGAACTTTGGTCCTTATGAAGTCAAGTCCAACAATGACCGCTAGACCAGAGATGCGATTGATAGATAGAGATGTTTTGCTATTATATTTTGATATCCTCCATTTTTATCGTCTTCACACATATTTTCTTGCCATCTACTGTTCTTTATTAATATAATAGTGTTAGTCTGACCGTTTTCACGTAGCAACAAAGCGATGTAATAGTTGTCTGCCTGTTGATCTTGGTCTCCTTTGCTGAATAGACCATTTGGCTTCCTGCCAGGCAGCTCGTAAGAGGCAAGCAAAGGTTAAAAGGGCCATTAACAATAAGACCACTGGTGATAGAGTACCGTGCAGCAACTTGCCAGGATAAGGATCTACTGCCTTTCTTATTCGTGCCGGCATAATGATAGTGCCATGTTCCTGTCCGAAGGTTAGTGTAGACGATGAGATAGCACAATAATTGGCCTAACAGCTCGGCTACAGGTTAGCTAGGCAATCACAAAATCTATGGTGTCTATAGGCGACGGTTCTCTCTTGTCATCATGAGAGCGGTGAGCTTGTTCACTGTCATGTCACATAAAAAAGATTTGGTTAGGAGGATAAAGCGAAACATAAATGATTTTCTATATATCTTTTATATTTTTATTTCATTATTTTTATTATATACTAGCCGTTCCCGCGAACTTCGTTCCGCCCTATTAGTTTGTATGGGAAAAATTAAAATGTTGTTTTTCCCAGTTTCCTCACAATTGAACAGGATAAAAAGTATCCTATGTCCTTCTCCCGGTTTTAAGTTACCTCCCTACCAATTTTCAGCCTAATCGGTGTAGCCGTTCTTGAGTTGTAAATAGTGTAACTAACACCACTTTCTTTTATTATATAGATATCTTTTATAGTTGGCACTTGTTTTATAAAAGTCTAACTGATAGTATTTTTGGACAAGATCAAGAATAAATTCAAACACCCATAGTGTTTGAATTTATTCTTGACCATAGTTTAGGGTAATTTACGTATCGAAATCTAAGACGAGGGGAGATCAAGGTAGATAGTTCGCGATCAGATCAATCGGATACTATCCGAGGGTAGAGTCAAGAGTCTCCGAAACCGGCGAGTTTGTATGAAAAGGGTAATGAATGTGAAGGAAGCCCGGTTTGTTAGGATCTTGATTTCTGGCACTCGATACTCTCTGCCTACCCCGTAAGGGACTTGGCGTGAAGATATGTATGTATGAAATCTATATCGCTTTTGCTCTTAGAATTTGGTTCTCTTAGTTACTAGCAGAGATGCATTTTAAAGTTTTCATACAAATAATTTACTGAGAAGCTAGCGAATATGACGGCGTTGGTCATGATGAGAGCAAATTTTTTTTTTTTGTTGCCCGACCCAGGATTCCAACTAGGGACCTCATAGTAGTCAAGTCCAACACCTGGACCGCTAGACCTAGATAGGTAACTAAGGGAACTAAATTTTCACGCCAAAAGCGTTTTAGATTTCGACACATAATCCGAACGTCATCTATAACAACTCATGGTAAAGGCTAAGGTCTGACATATCTATTTGAGTGTTTGAGTATCGTTGATTAGCATCCATAGACCATAACATAAACATATAATTTGTTTACGTCGGGGTTAGACCAATTTGTAACTAATAATATATAATTATAAAATAGTATTTTGTGTGTACATTTTATGTGTATCGTTGGTCAAGGAGAGCATACACCGAACAACATAAATTCACGAGGTTAGATTTCGATTCTTGACAGTTCAAGAATAGACAATAGTACGATTAGAAACATTTGTGCCTTTGTCTGGGTGCTTATTACTTTATTTCAGCTATTTTTTTGAACAACAACATTTTTTGGCAAAAATTAGTAAGTATTTAAAACCGGTCCGACTGTTTCTGAGTCAGAGTCAGAACAAACAAAAAAAAAATAGATGTCAACAAAAATATAAAATGTGAGAACCTCCGAAACCGTGTCTGTATGAATGTTGAGTAAGCTAGGCAGTAGGAATTGTCACAGTAGGCACACAATATTCTTTGCCTACTAAGCAAGGGACTAGGCATAAAGTTTTGTGTTTTTCGAATTCATTTAATAAGTAATCATGTGTTGCGCTATTACTTCCTATATGTTACACTGAAACCGCTAAAACTTCCTCTATCTTTCAGCAATAGCATTTAACAATAGCAATGTTGTCGAAATCGTTTCAGCGGTTTCAGAGATTTGGTCAGATACAACGAAAGGTACAGACAGACATAAATTTAAAAATATGTGTTTTGTATTGTGTAAAAAGTTGTAAGAGCTTGAGAAAACACAACAATTTAGAAACGAAAGACAGACACTTTAAATTTATTTATGTATATAAAATAAAGAAAACAACTTTGAAATCTCGCAAGTCGTTTTAATTTTTCAAAAGACTTTATTCAACTAACTAAATACAATTACTAACAACAACTAACAATTTAAGTTTTTTTAACAGATCGTTATTTTTTTTAAATCTTACAAAAATTACTTAATGTAGCGTTTTGATAGTAATATTTTGATTATAAGTGTTATGCGATGAAATGACAGAGATTGGAGATATTTTGACATATTTTTTTAAACTCAAGATCCAACTTTTTCTGAGCGTGGAATATTTTTTTACGACAATCGAAAAACAAATTCTACAATAACTCGATAATGTTCATGATAGTGTTCCTAAAGCCGCTATAACAATTACCAATTATTACCTACGTTTCGTTAACAACACAACTTATTACGATATTAAGTTGTTTATAATGATGGGTGTGAAAAGTCATTTTTGCGATACGAGCATTAACGTCAATGTCATTGCAGTTATTGCAATTATGTCAAAAGAAGTTTAGCAACTGTACGCGAATGTGCAGTTACCATTATTAAGGCATTAAGTTGTAATGATATGCATATATTACATTATAACTATACTAGCTGCTTCCCGTGGGTTTGTGTGGTGAATTAATTTTACAGAATTTCTTTTAGATTTAGGTATAACATACATATCTTCACGCCAAGTCCCCTTTTGAGCGTATCGAGTGCAAAATGTCACGATCCTTTTAGACCACTGGAATAATAGCCTAGCAGTTTTACCTGGGTGGCCCCGGGTACCTACTCCCATATTGTACATATGCCGTCAATTTTTCATCTGTCATTTATTCCACATCATAGAACCGAGGGAGCATGTCCTTTCTCATTTTTTACATAAACAATTGCTATCGATCTCACCTTTTCTCTGATCTCGATGTTGCAAATGCGATCGGCTGGCGTTACGTCACAGGAAAACCTGTAATGCTAATGCTCTCATTTCGATCAGATGTATCCTACTTTTATTACGTTTTGGGATTAAATAAGCGAAAGAAGTTGTAAACTTTGTTCAGCAGTTCATAGCAAGGTCCATTTATTAAGGTTAAATAAAAAACATATTTGATAAATTAACCACGTTAAAAAAATCCTTTACTTTGTTAAAAATATCTTATACTAGCTGTTCCCGCGAACTTCGTTCCGCCCGTTCAGTTTGTATGGAAAAAATTAAAATGTTGTTCTTCCTAGTTTCCTCACAATTGAACAGGATTCGTTCCGCCCGTTCAGTTTGTATGGGAAAAATTAAAATGTAGTTTTTCCCAGTTTCCTCACAGTTGAACAGGATAAAATGTATCCTATGTCCTTCTCCCGGTTTTAAGTTACCTCCCTACCAATTTTCAGCCTAATCGGTGTAGCCGTTCTTGAGTTATAAATAGTGTAACTAACACCACTTTCTTTTACATATATAGATATTTCCTAACACAACAAAAGAAAAAATCACATTGTTGTAACTTTAATGTAATGTACAAGAACCAACTTGATGAAAAATATATAAATCCCTATTAATATTCTTAATGCGAGTGTAAGTTTGTTAGTCACACTTTAATGCAACAAATGGCTTAACCAATCACCATAAAACTTTGTACCTACATTCTTGGCGGTATTAAAAGTAACATAGGATAGTTCCTAAATGACTTAAACGCTAGCGAAGCTGCTGGTAAAAGCTATTGTATAAGTTCTTCTGCATTGCAATTACTAAAACCATACCAAATTTCATTATTATCAATTTAGTTGATTTTGCGTCATTGAAGATCATGTCACAGACAGACAGACATACAAAAATGTAAAAAGTATCTACTTACATTGTGTTAAGCTATTTAATTTTGTTAACCTACTTTTTAAATATTTTCAATGTACAGAATTCACTTTCCACAGTTTTATTATATGTGAAGATTACGTTTGCAATATTACTGTTTTTTTGTAATGATATGCGTGTTAAAATTTATGAATGAAGAAGCAATGTTTTCACGTATTTATACGAGTAACTGTTTACCGACAACTTTGCGGGCTTATAATACACTTTCGTACAAACTTTCATTCTCAATTATTAGTCCTCTGGAAGTTGTTTTTTTTTAATTGTTATGTGGATGTTTGTGTGTGTGTGCGTATGTGTGAGGGTGTGTGTACGTGAGTGTCACGATGGTACAAAATTCACAACGCCTAGAGACACCAAAGCTGGTAATTGTGCGTTGCCAACCTAAGGCCGGGATGTTAGGCCTCGAGCAAAAGTAAATATACCGGCTACATTATTCTC
>NJDD01004990.1:251942-296246 GCA_002245505.1 Calephelis nemesis | reverse complement strand
GGTGGCAACAGGCGCTTCAAACAATGATTCGCTGAATCATTTTTTTCGAGACTAATGATAATATTATTCTATCTTGTAACAACTTAAACAAAGTGTAGTTTACTATTCATAACAACAAGCACAGCTTATTAATTGACACCGGTGCGTCTATATCGGGAATAAACTTAGCATGTTTAGATCGTCTTCACATTCCTTACTATAAAGAGAGAGTTAGCGTGAAGGGTATAGATGGATCTTTGTATTCTTTAGGGTACGTGTATTTAACGCTTAATTATAATGAATATAACTTTCCTCTTTTTTTTTATATATAAGAGGAGGCAAACGAGCAGGTGGGTCACCTGATGGAAAGTGATCACCGCCGCCCACGGGCATCCGCAACACCAGGAGTATCACTGATGCGTTGCCGACCTTTAAGGAATGAGTACGCTCTTTTCTTGAAGGTCCCTAAGTCATAGATGTTTGGGAATACCGCCCTCGGTAACTGATTCCACAAAGGTGGTAAAAATGTCTTCGGAATCGCACAGTTGTAGATCGCCACGCATCGAGGTGATGGGCATGATACCTTAAACTCTGACGCGATGTCCGAAGGTGGAAATCAGCGGCTGGAATTAAACCCAACAACTCCTCAGAGCATTCCCCATGATAGATGCGGTAGAGAACACTGAGTGACCCAACATCTCCACGCAATGTTAAGGAATCAAGCCGCAAATCCTTTCCTCACAAATTTTTAGTATTTAAAAAATTACCTTGTACAACGGATGGTATTGTAGGTCAACACTTTTTATCAAATTATAAAGCTATTCTAAATTTTGAAATTAATACCATACAATTAATTTATAACAACAAGGAACCGGTAACATTATTTTTCGAAAATAATCAGCCCAATCGCAATAGGCACTACCTCATAGTTCCAGCACGTAGCGAATCGACACATTATATTAAAACGGAATTAAAAGAAGAGTGTGTAGTATTAAATCAGCAATTATGTGATGGTGTTTACTTGGCTAACAGCTTAAGTAAACCGGTAGATGGGAAAATGCCGATTCATATTTTGAATACTCGTGACACAAACGTAAACTTACATTATTTTCAAGTTGGAACTACAGATTTAAATGAATACTATATTTGTCAATTTAGCAGAACTACGATTGATTCGGAAAGGGTGAAAAGCTTATTTGCCTTATTAAATTTAAAAGGATTAAATACGGAAGAACAGAAATCAAGAGCAAATTTGTGCAAAATTTCCAGATATTTTCCATTTACCAGGGGATAAGTTGTCCACAACCCCCATATATCAACACAGAATAGACCTGAAACCACATACGAGCCCTATTTACACGAAACCTTACCGAGTGCCTTATGCCCAGAAACCCGAAATAGAGAAAAAAATCAAAAATATGTTAGATAACGGCATAATTGAGCCATCGCGCAGTGCATGGTCAAGTCCCAAAAAGTGCGACGAGTCCGGTAATAAAAAGTGGCGCGATGTTATTGATTATCGTAAGCTAAATGATAACATACAGGATGATAAGTTTCCTTTACCCAACATCACCGAGATACTAGACTCTTTATCAGGAGCAATGTACTTCACTCATTTAGATTTATACCAAGGGTTCTTTCAGACCTTACTGAAAAAAAAATGCAGACCTTACACGGCATTCAATACTGGTAATAATCAGTACCAAATGACTAGGATGCCGATGGGGCTTAAGTCTAGTCCTAGCAGTTTCAGTAGAATGATGATTATAGCGATGTCTGGCCTCAGCTACGGCGTCCCAGAGAGGTCCGTACTGTGCGGCGATCGGCGTGTGAATCGTGAATGCCTTATAGCCCACAGTGCAGCCGTATTTATAAGGCTCGGCGCACGTGCAGGTGCAGGTGTTTAAAAGTCGTTAGGCTACGTATTGAAATAACAATGACAACCTTAATTTCACATCGCAATCGACTCAAAGTAATCAACTGATGGTTTATAAACTTATTTTCTGGACATCATCAAATTATTTAACTTAATTTTTCTAGTTTTTCAGAAGAACTAATGTGGTTGCGCCGATAGGTACAATTCTTTTAAGGCGTACAGCAGATTTTTCGCAAGGAGATTTCTGTTATTTCTTGACATCTTTAAGATTTTTTCTTAATATGTCTGCAAATCCTTGGAAACCAATAGCGTCCATTAGTTTAATTTTTAAAGACTTTATAGTAGGAACTTCCTTAAATCTTAAATGAAAGTTGTATACCATGTTTCTAATCACACTGTACTCAAAACTGTCCAGTTTTACCCCGAAATTCTTCTTTGGTCTTTCATTTCTCAGGTGTGTTAAATGCAGACCTACCATTATTTTCTTTGTCCCTTATTAAATTTTGCAGAAATCGTCTGTATATGCTAGTGGCTTTAACAACGTGGTCTTGAAGTTAATTAAAATATCCATTTTCATATTTTTTAAAAAGTTTAGCTTCTGTAAAAAGTATGCGTTGTATATTATTTCCCGTGACTGACTGCTTATAGGTTTTTTTTTAATTGGTATCCATTCCACAATACCTTGAAAATTATGAAGAAATAAATTAATTACCTACATTCAAATAAGATGATTTGGCGTATTACAGCTCTATACAATTCCTAACACTAAAATATTGCGTGCTGTCACTTCCATCACAGTCGAGGTACTGACGAGTTTTTTCGAATAAAACGACAACCACACATTGGTTTCTTGATCGTCTAAATTCGTCAACACGAATTATACAGAGGCGCATAATTTAAATAGTATATGTGTAACAATATCTCAATATCAATTTTAATAATTACAATAATAAACAAGTCCTATTTTATTTTGTAAAACTGTTTATATTGCTTGGTGAATTGAACATTTTTTGTGTTTACTATAAACTACCCTCTTGTGTTATCAATTTAACATTGGTGTAAAGTGTTATCCTTAATTTTGAAAGACCATATATTCGTTGAATGGTGTATTTGGAATTGCTTGGACTTGAGATCTGAGACCGTCGGGTCGAATCTTCCCTAACTTTTTTTTTTTTGCACAATGGTTCACTGTTCTGTTTGTAATCACACTATTTTGGTGACGCAAAAAAGGATAAAGTGTTCTAAATCATCTTGCGGGAACAATTATCACCAGGAATGTTTAAAGAATTTCAACACCTCAATATCGCGCGCTGTTTGGACTTGTAACCAGTGTTCAAACCATAAAGGCAGCAGTACTTCAGCTAATCCCGTTGCCAGAAGTGCTGATTTTAACGACGCTAATTCGGATGCCACTCAAGTGAATTTGCTCTCGGAGTTTCAAGCACTACGTGAGGAACTGTGTGCTAAGTTTGACAAACAGCAAACATCTTTAAATGAACTTAATTTAAATCTGTTGAGCTTAAATAAGGACGTCGGTGATTTAAGCTCTTAGTTGTTGTCTCTACGTGAGGATGTGGATGAGGTTGTTAAAACAGTACAGTACCTATCTGACTCGCACGGTGAACATAGGAAAACGTCCGAGAAGCAATTCGAACAGATTCAAGTGCTTGAATTGGAGAATAACATTCTTCGTTCACAAATCAGAGATATGCAACAACGAATGACTGAATTTGAACAGCGTGATAGAGACAGTAACTTGGAAATCCAATGTGTACCTGAGCATAAAACTGAGAATTTATTGACTGTTTTTAATCAAATATGTAATATTGTCTCATATCCTGTGCCGCAATCTGAGGTAAAAAATATAACGAGAGTGGCTAAGCTAAACAGTGTCTCTAATCGTCCGCGTAATAGTGTAGTCAAATTGACTAGTCCTAAAGAAAAAGATAATATCCTTGCTGCTGTTCGTAAATTCAATAAAAAGAAGTCCGGTGATAAGTTAAATACATCCCATCTCGGAATAGCAGGTGAGAAGTGTCCAGTCTATATATCGGAGCATCTATCCCCCAGTAACAAGAAATTGCACGCTACTACTAGAATTGCTGCCAGAGAGAAGGGATTTCGTTTCGTTTGGGTTAGGAGCGGGCGCATCTATATAAGAAAAGATATCAACACAAACTCCATTTTAATTAATAACGTAGACTGTCTAAACTCTATATAATTATTTAGGATTAATCTCAATTGACTCTTTTTATTTATCTCTGTGGTTATTTTGAATATTTTTAATTGTTATTTCTATGTCAAAATTTTGTCTAACTATATACTACCAAAATGTAAGAGGTTTAAGAACCAAAACTGAAGATTTCTACGTATCATTGCTGTCCCAAAACTTTGGTTTGGTGTTACTGACGGAGACTTGGTTAAACGACACAATATTTGACCGTGAATTATTTGATCAGCGCTATAATGTATTTAGGCGCGATAGGTGTTCTGCTTCAATATCCAATCAAAGGCGTGAAGGTGGAGGGGTGGCTATAGCAGTTTTAAAGCAATATGAAGTTTTACGAATGCTTACATGGGAATCTGAAAGTGAGGATATATGGCAACGCTCAAACTCAACAGTACATTTATTTTAAATATTTGCGTGGCTTATATACTTGGTGGTTGGGAGAAATTACTTACGTCTAAGATGTCAGTGGATGATATGGTAGTTATACTCTATAACACTCTGACCGAATTGATTCATAAGTTTTCACCTTTTCAAAGATCCGTGGACCGTCGCTATCCTACTTGGTTTAGTTTATCGTTAATTAAGGTTTTGAAGGAAAAGGCAAAATATCACTCTCGATACAAAAAATATGCAAATCCTATTGATAGGTTCACATTTAACTTGTTAAGAGATAGAAGTAATTTTATGCTTAAGGAATGTTATAAGACGCACAAAAAAAAATCTGCTGATACCTTGCGTCATAATCCTAAACAGTTTTGGCGTTATCTTAATTCTGTTAAATCTAGTGACTCAACGATTCCAAACGAAATGATCTTAGGTGATACAAAGGCTGTAGGTGGTGAACAGATTTGTGAATTATTTGCTAATTATTTTCAGTCGGTGTATCATGTCGGCTAGTCTGGTCATCATTCATCTCCTGATGATACGGAGTTTTATGATGTCCCCTTTAGTTCCTGCACTGTCTCTGAAAGCGAGGTTCTGAATGCACTTAAAGCTCTAGACTCTGATAAAGGACCGGGCCCAGACATGATTCCACCGATTTTCCTAAAAAACTGTGCTAAAAATGTTCATAAGCCTTTGACTATAATTTATAATAAATCGTTGTCTTCAGGAGAGTTCCCCTCCAAGTGGAAGTTATCGCATATTACACCAATTCATAAAAGTGGAGAGCTTCAGGACATTACTCAGTATAGGCCAATTTCAATATTGTCGGTCTGCGGTAAAGTGTTTGAAGCATTAGTATATAAGAAATTATTACCGCATATTTTAATCCAATTAAACACTAACCAGCACGGTTTTTTACCACGTAAATCTACTGTCTCAAACCTTGCTGAATATATTTCAGATTTGACAACATTTCTTGATAATAATAAACAAGTACATGCTATTTATTTGGATTTTAAGAAAGCCTTTGATCTTGTAAACCATGACATCCTTGTTAGAAAACTTGGCAAATTTGGCATTCATGGTTCTTTGCTGAGATGGTGTGAATCTTACATTAAAAATAGGTCACAAATAGTTGCTTTAAAAGGATACAAATCTAAAGTGTTGCCAGTCCCTTCTGGAGTTCCTCAAGGGTCGCATATCGGACCATTATTCTTCATAATGTTTATAAATAATATTGGCTACCATATTAAGCCAAATTTTAAGCTCTATGCTGACGATTTAAAAATTTATCGAGCAATATCTACCGAAGCAGATATTAGTTATTTGCAATCTGACCTAGATGCTATTATGGATTGGTGTATTGCAAACGGCATGACTCTAAATGAAACCAAATGTCAGTTCATTAAATTCACGCGTAGAAAAATGCAAGCGTATTGTTTGTATAAGTTAAATGGGCATATTATTAAGGAATAAAAGAAACCTGTCCGGTTGGCGATAGGCTTGCCACCTATCACATTGTGGGACTTAGTATCTTCGGCTAGTCGTGGGTGCCCTGGTTGTGCCTCTGCCTACCTCTTCGGGGATATGGGCGTGAAGATACTTTTAAAAGAAAAAAAAATATCTAAAAAATATATCATAAATGAATAAAAGATAATAAATCTAAATCGGTCTACTTTGTAAAAAATGTGCGAGATTTACTATTGTGAATAATCAATAATTGCTGGTTTTTGAAAAGTAAGGGTTGGATTTTTTCAATTAAAATTGAGAATTTTCTGTATCGAATAACAATAGAATTAAGTATCGAAATCGCTCAACAATGTTATACGTAGTCTAACAAAAAAGAAAACAAAAAGACAACGTTTATGTCGGCACGCGTCAAGATGATAAACTCCCCCGTCTTTTTGTTGGGTGAACAGTATAAGTCAAAATCAAGCAAAAAAACTGACTTCTATTTCAATAAATACATAAAATTTTTGGAATTCCAAGATCAGATCCAGGTTTGGTGGTTGTGGTAGAGCGAGGTCACCTCGGACGTAAGCTCTTTCAAATAATTAATATCAACAATTCACAAACAATTAAAATCGGTCGAAAAAGCAGCGAAATCTATTAACATCATGAAAATATATTAAAGTAGAATATACAATAATTACCTCCTTATTTTTAAAGACGGTTAGGTTGCCGCTCTGTGCCTCGTGCACGGATACTTACTCGTAAAAACGAAATTTGGCAACGTCGCACTTGTCGCATTAACGGATACTGTAATTAGGTACCGGTATTTATCGGTATTAGTACAGGTACTTGATAGGTACCTGTATACGGAGTACGGATGCCCACTTTGAAACCGGTGTCCTCCGGGTATCGAAAAGGCAAAAACCGCTAATTACCGGTACAGAACCTGTGCTTTTGGTACCGGTTCCAAGCTTTGTCCAATCGATAAGACATCAATTCCGTATATTTTATTTCCATGTTCGCGCTGGAGAGCATTACGAATTGTAGATTTTCAATAATTGACTTTGTAGGTCTAAAGTATAGAAGAAGAATCAGTAAAAACAGGTGGAGTATGGGTTGAATGAATGAGTGAAGTAGATGATGAAGGTTACCTTGCGGGCGAGGTGGAGGCGCGCGGCGGCGGCCTCGGCGTCGAGGTCGGCGACGTGCCGCTCGAGGTCGCGGCGCTCCTCGATGGCGGGCAGGCGGCAGTAGGCGCGCTCGTACTCCGCCACCTGCGCCGCCAGCTGCGCCAGCCGCTCGTCCGTCGCGCGCTGCTCCGCCGCCCACACGCCGCGCTCCTCCTCCAACTTGCCCCCCCAGTACTCCTCGCACGACTCGTACTCCTCCTTCATCTGCTCCAAGCTCGTCTCCAACTCTCTGGAATGACATGACTCCCCTCACCGAACTGTACCGAAGGTAATAAATGTGACCCGTTTTGAGAAAATATTATAGATGACCCCGCGTGAATAAAAAGTAGAGAAAAAGTGTGGACTTGCTACTTGTTTGGCTTAAAAGTGATTTTCAGATTGGGATTAGGTAATACAAAAAAATAAACTATCATTTGCTTCTTTTTTTCATATCGCGTTTGCGGTTATATATCGTATTTCTGCTGCGCTTTCCTTGAAATCGCAAAAGCATTAAATTGAGGAACATTTTCAAAAGGGATTATCGCACAAAGTTGTCCACGTAGCAAGCAAAACTTAAGAAAGAGTTTGTTTATATTTTATTCTGTATCTTAAAATATCTTTATTATTGCCATAAAGGTTGGGTATTGATACTTACAGTATATAATAATTACCGTATCGATAAGCGTTTTAATGCGATTTTAGATTACTGAAATTTGTTAACACTCAATCGTTGCAAGAGGTGTAATACCTCTAGAAAATAAAGTTAACCCAAGCCCAAAACCATTGAACAATCATGATTTACCAAACACCGTTCGGCATCAATCAAGCCTGCAAGGGCTACTACGCACAACACATAACACTGTCTCTATAGCTGTCACTTTTTTGTACGTTTTTTAAGTTCCTTATGTTTAAAGTTGAATAAGATTTCTAGTTGTTTTTTTTATTAGTTATGTGTTGTAAGGTTTAGTCTGTTAATAAATGTTTTCTTTCTTTCAAATCGCCAGTACTAAACAAGCCGAGGAAGCTTTCCATAAGTGCAAAGACAGTCTACATGATGAAGTTTTATAAGCACACACAGTAATCAGTTTTACAACAAAATGTAAATCAAGAATTGAGCAAAATATTTTTTTTTCTTGCAAATTTACCGAGGTACATTAACAATAGTGCTTGCGACAAGGGAATTACTGGCTATATATATGGCGATCTGACATTTTTTCGATATATAATCGAATGCCAAAATATCACAGTGTATACAAACCACAAGCCGCTCGTTTTGCATTAGAATAGAAAGCTATTCCAAAGCGAGGTTTTAAGTCAAAACTCGACTCGCTTTGCATTATTCTTATCCCAACCATGCCATTAAAAAGATTTCAAAAGAAGTTATTTGACTTGTTGTTAGATAAGACATATTATAGTGTTAAAAATTTTCTTGCAGACAAGCTTAAATAATATAAATTTTGTAATAATAATAACTTATTATAATTTCAGAAACCGGGCTATGTTTGGAAACGATGGTACTACAAGGACAATAGATTATACTACTGGCTGCCAAGGGAGTTTGTTTCGCCGTTTCTTCTCCCGACTGGCTAGGTTTGGAAACGGTGGTAGTTTACGGTAGACAGGGCTAAATTTATTATCATTTTAAAATTATTTGTATGTTATAACTCAAATTATAATAAGAATAAAACTATTTGTTCGTATGAATATTAAAACATCGTGTATATAATTAGTTATTTTATACTTATAAAAATATATTAAATTATTTGCACACCACAATGTGGTAGAATATGTTGGAAAGCTTAAATAATTTTGTAACAACCTTAACACACATATTCCGCAAATAAATATATTTTCTTTCTTTCTTTCTTTCTTTCAACGTTATTGTATGGAAGCGAGAGTTGGGTATGTCAGAAAGAGCATTAAAGTAGGATAAATGCGGTCGAAATGAGAACACTACGGAAAATCTGTGGTGTGACGCTCGCTGACCGCATTCGAACTAGTGAGATCCGAGAAAGAGAGGGATTGAAAGAAAGTGTTGATGTTAAAATGCGAAAGGGCATGCTCCGCTGGTTCGGTCATGTGGAAAGAATGACAGATGAAAGGTTGACAAAGCAGATATACAATGCGAATGTGGATGGATGTAGGTACCCGGGGAGACCAAGGCTGACATTTCACGATCAGATCAATTGGATATTATCCGAGGGTAGTGTCAAGTCTCCGAAACCGGCGTGTTTGTATGAAAAAGGTAACGATTGTGAAGAAAGCATCACAAGTTTGTCAGGATCGTGAGGTCTGGCACTCGATACTCTCTGCCTACCCCGTAAGGGACTTGGCGTGAAGACATGTATGTATGTATGTAGAAGAATGTTTGTTCAAAGTAAGCATAACAAGATAGTTTTTGAAAATCAAGACACTAAGTTTAACCATTGCTTATATTTTTTTATTATTAATAATATACGATACTCTAAATGTCAAATATCAACATTTAAATAGAAGTATAATTTAAATAACAGATACCCCAACCCCTTTGTCAAGCTTCCAAATTACCATTTTTTTGTACAAAGTTCAATTCACCAAACATACAGTTAAATATTGGCATTTATAAGGAATCTATAAATGCAAACAGCGATTTTGTTGATAATAAATACTCAGATGGGCTTCTGGTTTACACGCCTTTAAAAAACCTTACGAGCATGGTTGGAGCAGCTGTATGGATACCTAAATTTCGTGTTGCTTATCCTATTTCCTCTGTTTATACAGCGGATAGTCTAACTATACTTGAAGCTATTATGTACATTGAATCCCACAAGCTTAATTAGTAAATTGTGACACATGCACATAAGTGTCAATGTACTTTATAAGAGTTCAATATTATTTCACTACATGATGTCATTCGTAACGTAGAGTATAAGAAATTAATTATTATATTCAGTCCTAAAGTGAAATGCATTAAACATTGTCGTATCCAGAAGTGTTTTCAATTATCATCCATTTTCCTGATAGCTGGAGAACCGCCACATAAATAATATTTTCTGACTCTCAAAAGTTGTTTACAAGCTATTTCAAATAATAATTTGTATTATATATCTAAACTAAGTATCATTTTTCAAATTAAAGACATTTTGTACAAATGCTCTTCTAATAATATTCAGGTATAATAGTATTCAGGCTTGGATACCTAGTCATATAGGGATTAAAGGTAATGAGGTGGTAGACAGGCTGTCTAAAGAATCTGTGAACATTGGCTGTCTAGAAAAATTCTATGTACACCCCCTTGACCTTTCTTCGACTTTTCTACATGATCTTCTTCAGGACTGGAGTACAAACTGGGCCAAGTCTAGCCTAATAAAAGGGAATCATTTTGCAACAATTCAGCCTTGCATTCAGGAAAAAAACATAATTTTATCAGATTCGATCTATGAATAAAATTTCAACATATGTCGTCAGTAGACTAAGGCTTGGTCACGTTTTTACTTCAGTTTATCTTCATAAAACACGTGTTCGAGATTCTCCTATCTGCGAGTGTGGACAGGAGGAAGGTACACTTGATCAAATTTTATTTAATTGCTCAAAATTCCCTACATCCCTGTATGATATCCTTCCAAGTGATTTTCCTAAACCTCTTAACTATAAATGTTTACTACTATCAAGTAACCCGTAATATTTAGAAGTTGTTATGTACATACATAATATTTAACAAAATTAAATAATAAAAAAATAAGTAAATCCATAGTGTGTCTGTCTTTTGTAAAGTTAGATGCTGACTTTACTTTTGTGTGTTTCCTTTTAGGTAGCTCTATATCTTCAGATAAAGTAAAATACTTACTGTGTGGTGGTCCCGTACTTGACATTGGCTAAATAAGTCGCGAAAAACGATTGAAAGCCATATTTACAAAAGAAGAGGAAGAAGAAAAAAAAATAAATAAGAATGTCAAAAAAATCAACAATACTAAGAAAATATATAAAAATATTTATAGACGCATGAGATCCTTCATCAGTATTACTTGCCAAATCTTCTATCTGTGGGCGTGCTCGTGGGTAGGAAAATTTAAAAGAAAACAGTTTACCCCATAAATTCTATGAGAAGTATTCGTCTTACATTAAATAAACGCTGAATCGATTCTATAACAATATTACTTAGTTAAAATTCACCAGATATATGGCGATTTGTCGCAGACGTGGTGCGCTGACACTTTCTCGTTCCAAGGTGAGGTTCAAGATGGATGCCTCGCTACCACAGACATGACACTCCTGAGTGACAACCAAACGCCACTAAATAATATGTCGTTATTCAACAAAACGGGAAAAACAACATTTTAATTTTTCCCATACAAACTAAACGGGTGGAACGAAGTTCGCGGGAACAGCTTATAAATAATAAGGTACAATAACAAATCATTATTTTGCAAATTTTAATACGTAATTTAATATTGTGCTAACCAAACATTGGTGTCATTAAATAAAAAAAGCTAAGAGGAGCAATGGTACGCAGACACCTGGATTGAGCACATCAATCCAATTAATCTGAGTCTCAAAACATCGTCGCAGATGCTTTATCTAAAATAGAAGAAATAGCAAATATTCTACACCGAATCATCCATGGGTCAGCAAAATGACAAAAAACTACAGCAATTTCTCATATCGAAGACCTTGAAGTTTAAAACATTTTAATACATTAATTGCAACGGACCTATTAATTTTAAAACATCGAAGCCATCGAAGCCATCATTATTTACCTAAGCATTTAACACAATCCATGGAATAACTGATGACGGAATACGTGCTACGAGAAGATTAATTCTAAATGGATATTTTTAGAAAGACATAAATGAATAAAGATGTAAATGGTTTGACAAGAACACGTTCGTGTCGTCGAAAAAATTCGGATTCCTCCTAGACTGACAACGGAAATGATGACAAGAACGGTAATAATGCCACATCGTCAGTTTGAATCTCATTATTGAGCAATCTAGCAACTGTTGGGAATATCTAAAACACAAACTACATCTTACCACGCACAAGCAAACTATCTAGTATCTACTAACTATCTTAATACTATGTTAATAGAAAATTGGCACAGAACTCTAGAGGCAACCTTGATGATTCGTTGGAATACCGAAAATTGGTTGCACGAAATGCATCCTGCATTATTTTGGTTGAGAACCAGCTTACGTGACAAAAAAAGTTGCTATATCGGTAGCCGAACTTGTCTCTAGTAGTTCAGCGCTAAAGTTATCAGGTGATTTTTTTGAGCCGTCGACGCCAAAGAATTCTGATAAAGAAGAATTCTTGCGAAAACTACGAGATCATTAATGCAATTTATCCGCTGCTTCGAGAAAGACAAAGATTGCATCCATTACTACATTTACCACATTTTAGTTCGTTATTACCATGTACCTTTTTTTTTTCTTTCTTCAAAATTTATTGAAATTTTACCCAAGCACAGGGCAAGTGCGAAAATAAATAAAAAATATCTAGAAAGAAGTAAAACTTATGTCCATTATAAATGTGAATTTCGTTTGTAAAGATCACCTCATTTAGTGGGTACACAGAACTGTGTACATAGGATAAAACTACCCGCGTAAACGGTCAATAAAGGAATTCAAAATTTCGACACAGGTTTTGAAATTTCAGTAGTTCAAATGGCTAGAGCATTCGTGGGCTTGAGACGAAAGGGTACAGGCTCAAATCCCGTTTGTCTGTCTAGGGCAAAATGTTTCCTTTCATTAAAATTTGTAAAAATTTAAAACTTAGGTCCAAAAATTGTTCTGAGAGAAAATTTTTGTTGTAACATCCCAGTATATATTTTAAAATTTAGTATATGTTCACACGCATTTAATATGTTTAGAAATATAAGTTCGAAAAGAAATGGTGATAACTAATCTTGAAGTGCATGTGTTTCGTCTTCACAGTTGAAAGTCATTCTTTCATGGGTCAATATCATGAAGCTATATTATTAAAAAATGGAAGTAACACGCCTAAAAAAGACCTGATGTCATTTCAAAACATTGCTGACTCTCTCTAATGTACCGGCTTCTTTTTCATTTAGACTTGAACGTCATTTGACATTACAAGACGTAAGTAAGGCTTCTTCCGCTTATCGGGAAGTTATGAACATATTATGTAGTTGCGTATGAGCACAACAGGTGGCGTTTTAGCAAATAACTCGTGTTAGTTCGTTTATCGCTGCTACGAGTGTATAAACGCTAGCGCACCCATATTTTTGCAGTATTTTAGGTACGTCTCGCCGTGCTTTGACCACTGTCTAGTGCGGAGGTTGCCACTGTTAACTCTCTCCCTGTCATAACATGGTAAAGACACTTTTAGTTTGGTTGTGGGTCATCCGGGGAGTGCATTAGTTGGTCGGCACTCACGCTGAGGGGCGGGGTGGAGCCCCTGCTTCCCCTTTGGAGGGTTTGCGTACACGCGCATGCCGTGATAGTGTTTACCTAGTGTTGCCATAATAGAAAGCTTACATCAGTATTGACGATGGATTTTTTAGCAAAAATGGGTGTACGCTATAGTTGTTAGTGCAAAATGACGGTATACAGTGTTTATTGTTATGATGAGTTTTACGATATGGTTGTATCGACTAAATTAGGTGTCACGGCTTTGTTTTGATATTACCGATGCATTTACTACATAGGCTGTTTTTACTACGGGGTAACAGTCTACGCCCACAAGTTGTGAGCTCTCGAGCCACAAGTCCAATGGGATCAGGATCAGAATAGGAAGTGAAAATTTTTGCTCAGTTCTAATAATATTCTTCAAATGAATACAACAGAGGGGCTCTCTGTTGGACTGATTACGATACCAAAATGCAAGCAGATCTACAATGTCAGAAGAAATGTCACTGTGGTATTATTTTCTCCATAACTTGACGTTGATTCAGTATATCAAAGAAAAGAAAGAAAAAGGCTAAAATCCAAAAATATGTAGTAACACTGGGAACACTGGTATACCTAGTTCAGACCTGAACCCAAATTGGGCATTGTCACTACTTAAATGTGGTTTTATCTTAAAATGCAATATTTTTCCTAGTATCTGGGCCATAATAACTGTATCCAGTGAGATAAGTCGATAGTTAATATTAGCGAAATGTCACCCGTTTTTTAAAGATATGTAGACAAATAACAATGATGTAGGCAAATAGTGTAAAACCACGCTAACACTAAGTAGATTTTTTCACGTGATAAATACTGTAAGCATCTGACCTGGTGACTTACCCCGTTTCATGTCTTCAAGAACAAGGTCGACATCTTTAGCTGTTATATTATTGTTTAAGAGTTGAAGTAATAAACGTGAAAAGCAAGATACATACTTGATTATATTTGTTAAGCTTTGCTGGTCGGCTTCATGTCTCTGGGTAACTTCAAATAATTGCTTTTTGAGATTATTTATTTGTTCGTTGGCATGAAAGTCTGTTTGTAGCGCCACCTCTCTCTTATCAGCATTGTTCAATGTCAAATTATTGTTGCTTTTTTCACAAAGCTCTTGCATTGTTTCTAATAATGATGATAAATGACGATTTCTTTTGGAACAATTTTTACAATTGACATCGGACGCAGGCGGCGGTGCTCGTAACATCTCTAAGTTTTCTCTCAGTCTATTGAGTACATTCCTATTGGCAGTTATGTCTTCAGCGGAGAGCAATAGAGAATCACTTTCCTGGAAATCAACAATTTTTTTTTAACTAGATACTTGCAGTTAATTTTTACTATATAAAAATAACATTAAAATCTAATAATATAAGCAGAAATTCCCTGCTACATACATGCAAGAAAGATTCTTGTATGTGACAAAAAAAATGCAAGCACGCGGCTCTCCTGATGGTAAAAGGCAACCGTGGATTTTTGTAAACCTTATAATTACCGCTGCCTCGCCATGATGTAGACTGGATATTAGGCCTAATGTGCAAGTCTACCTTGCTCTCCGGACCGGAATGTGTCATTATGGCGGCAGGAATATGTAAGGTGGTGGATCCTCAGCCGGCCAAAATGCTGCAAAGTACTCTACGACCAGTGGTCTTTCAGTAATCGATGACAATGAAATGGTGCTAATCACACGCAAAAGTTGTCTCTGAGATTGGTAATTAAACGCAATTACTGCCAGCAACGCATAAACGCGTTTTCGTTACTTTCGTCCAGCGCCTCGGACGCCTCTGTGAGTTCATTTATTTAGCGAGCTTTGCCCAGTGCCTCTAACGCACATAAGAGTTCTATTAATGTTGCAATATTCTACTTATTATGCCTAATATATTGCTGCCTGGTCTCGCAATTGGTCATTTTTAAACCAAGTTCATTTAAGTTTAATAAGAAATTTGTAATTTTAGTGGTGTTTTGTTGTTTGCACTTTTCAGTTTTGACAGTCAGCCAATTTATGCATTTTACTTTGCTTAAGTAATTTATTATAATATAGTACGGGATCCCTGGCCTAGTTTCACCATTTATTACTAACAAGCTGATTTTTCGTGAGTAGCTTCATTTTGAATAGACGCCTAACTTTTTTCCTTACAACAATTTTGGTAAATGGTAGCCCCCATTAGCAAAATGATAAAAATAATTTCATTTTTAATTTCATGAATTTCCAATATGGAACTGGAGGACCGGGATAACGTACCACGCAATTAAATGACTGTTAAATTACATAAATATGTACTAACTAATAGAAGAAAAATTAGATGGTTAGTAATTATTTTTCATGACCTTGTTAATAATACATGTTGGAGAGTCCTTGATAGAACCTTGAATATTTTCTCGGTTTATTTAGATAATTATCTTGACGATTAACGAAGAAAAATTCAGTTAGTAATAAATTTTTGAAATTCGTCAAATCAACGTGTTTCATTCCTGCCATTTACCATGTTCTAATGGGAACTAATCACCGTGAAATTAGTATAAACCCGTTGAAGGGACATGTGCGTCTGAGGCACTGGGTGTAGTTAGTTTAACGCACATGTGCGTATAAGGCATATACGAGTAGAAAAGTGCAGGATGTGGCGAAGATCCAGAAAATGGAGTGCCAGAGAATGCGTTAAATGCTAGAACTTTGCGGAAATCCAGTCTTAAAAATAAATAATTGATTTGCAACTTTCAACTTGCGGAACACTAGAATCGTAAATAGTGCGCGCCACGCGCTCGCACGTCGTTTTGTTAAGTGCAGCCCCTACCTCTCCTTACGATGGTATAAAGTTTGTAAGTGTGTGTGAGTGTGTTGGTGCAACTGAAACACCATAGTGGATGTGTGCAGTGTGGACAGTATAACAGTAGTAAAGCATCCAGATTTTCGACTGTTATACTGTAGCATTACTGTTCAGTAATGCTAGAAATTCAATAACACATAAAATGTGGGTTTAAGCTGGAGGTTGCAAATTAATGATACTGTTGTGTATATACCCTCCGCACATGCATACAGCAGTAGCAAAATGACTTTATTACGGCGAGAATATTTATGAGTGTTGTGCCAAATAGCACCAATGAAGTTGTCACAAACGTCTAAACAGGTTAGTCAAGGTATAACTGACATATAAACTAATGCTTTTCATTAAAGTTATTTAAATATAATCAGTTGAACTATCCTAAAAACAGCCTGGTACTAGTAAAACAAAAGAAAGCTGAAGATTAAAAACATGTAAACACTAACTTCATTAGTATCATTAAGTACTGTAGAATTGTAATGTAGAGCAGATTCGTCCCTCCAGGAAGCCATAGCGGCACTGGTGTTTCCATTGGATGGCCTTCCACTTGCTTCCAGCTCAGCGCATAGTTCGTCATTGCGATCTCTCAGTTTTTGGTTTTCCAGCTTTAAATCATGCAAACGGACAGCTAATTCATCCGCAGCAGCCTTCTCGCGCTCCACGAGATCCACCCTACGATTTTCAGCTTCCTGGACTTCAAGTTGAAGACGTGCCTGATCTTTTTCAGTTTGAGCCATTTTAGCTTCAGTTATTCTAATTCGCTCCTGTAATAAATCACAACTACATATGAGCTAATATATTTTAATTACATAAAAAATAATTAGTATCAAACTGTAATACACAAAGGTTAAAAAAATACGCTTCCAGTCTAGCTGAGCAGAAAAATAAATAATGTCATAAGTTTAAATTAAAAGTAATTCAGAGCTTTAAACTTGGCAATAGGCATTTAACACTAGAGTAAACATTATCAGTGTCTATGTTTGTGTATAAAGATTTCTCTATATCATATCATTAAACATATATCATATCTAACGGATTTGGATACGCTTATAATGGGACAAATAGCTAGTATTTTGAAGGATTGAAGTCCTCATGTGTTGCAAAATATATATATTTTTTTTCTGTAAGTGCACAACTTCGATAAAATTGATGTAATAATTTCCCTTCTGAACCGGGACTTAGCACATGCAAAAATATGTATAGAACCGAAAATGACACTGTAAGTTCGCGCAATACAGGATAGTATGTCTAAAATCACATCTCTAATTCATGTGTCACATTTTTAGCGTAGTTAGTACGGAAATGTGACACATGAATTAGAGATGTGATTTTAGACATTATTTCTGAGCAGTAAATTTTGCTGTGGATAATATTGAATTATAAATACATATCCGAAACTAAGCGTCTTTATTCGAGAGTTAGGAGATTGTACTGCTCCCAGCTGTCTTCATAAGTTCTGTTGTAATTATGTATTAGAAGATAATTTAGATGACGGAAAAAAGTCTTCTGAATTTTCTCTAATTGGGTTTTGTAGATAATATAATGAGGTGACCGAATGGTACCGGCATATTCGATGATACTTCTTAGATACGCAAAGTAAATTATTTTAATTACATTAATATCTTTACAGGTTTTGAAACACGCAAAAAGAACCCTAAATTTTTAAAAGCCTTATTTACTTACTACGTTATTTACATGATCAGTATCAGTAATAGCATTTTAGTGTGGAACTGTACACCTAGATCCTCAATGCTCTGAGATCGATTTATAATGACATCAATAAAATTGTAATCAGAAAAGCTTGGTTTTATTTTTCGCACAAAAGGATGTGCAAAAACATTTATTTATATTGATAGTTATTTTGTTTTTAATGTATTAGTCAAACCCAAGAATTGATTAAACAAAAGAAACACAAGGAAATTAGATAATTTAAGGCTGGAACCTATCATATAAGTACCCGTTATAAACCAAAGGACCTAGATGTGAGCCCTGAGAAACTTCTGTAGGCACCACGAAGAAACCTGACATTTGACCACCCCATAACATGAATCCCTATCTCTTCTAACTTTTCCAATAGAATGACGTGATCCACTCTGTCGAAAGCCTTCTCGAAATAAGTGTATATCACGTCAATCTAAACGCAAAGGTCCATGTTTTCGAGTACATAGCTAGAAAAATAGGCCAAATTTGTTAAGGTATATCGCTTTTTTAGAAAACCATACTGTTGTTTAGGTAAAGACAGGCTGAATATAGTATAGATTAAATCATAGACAATGCACTCCAGCACTTTTCCAAGGGTAGTACATAGTATAATATAATTACATGCAGTTAGTACATAGTATAAAAATGCCTCGGTAATTCTTAATTAACGATTTAGAACCTTTTTTGTGAATAGGTATGATGAAAGCGGATTTCCATTTAGGTATGTGGAAATATTCCTCGTAACGAACGGTTAAAAATATATATCAATTGGGAGAGACAGGTTTTCTGCATATGCCGACCAAAATATAGGTGGTATGACATCGCTTCCTGCACACTTATCTTCGTTAAGCTAGGCTAAAGTTTTTTTTACCATATTTTTACATGTTTGAATTTTGATATAGTGCTGACGCTAGAAGGATAGTGGTTAATTTGTGGTAGAGAGAAATTGGCGGATTAAAACAATTTTTGAAGAATGTGTTAAATGCATTACATATGTCTATTCCCTCTGTAAACGTTGAATCATTTAAAGATAGTGTGTCGGGGTAACTAGAACCGCCACGATGAGCTTTTAGGGTGGGGTGGCATGAAAGGTGATTTTGCATTCAGGTCCTAGTTAGTTATTAAGAACTATCTTCACGCCCATATCCCCGAAGAGGTAGGCAGAGGCACAGCCAGGGCACCCAAGACTAGCCGAAGATACTAAGTCCCATAATGTGATAGGTGGCAAGCCTATCGTCAACCGGGCACGTTTCCGATCCCGACCAAAATTTTTTTTTATTAGAAAATTGGAAAAATCCAATTTTCTTTTTGTTGGCCGACCCGGGATTCGAACCCGAGACCTCATGCAGTCAAGTCCAACACCAGGACCACTCGACCACAAAGGCGACAAGTTATTAAGAAGATGTAAGGAAGCGATAGGAGTAGATTAGACTTACACTATTAAATTATTAAAACGAAATACAATAATTATCGTATTTAATCAATTTTTAGTTATTTATTTCCACCTTTTAAATAAATGTATATTTTGTCCATTTCATAAATGTGCTGTATTGAATGGGACGCAGTAAATTTAAAAGTGACTAGAATTACAGTCATTATAGAATCTTACTGTATTCATCTTAAAGTCTGTGATAACAAACAATTTTATATACTTAACTGAAATTAATATGAGTTCTCTTTTATTTAACAAAATAAATTAAAATAAAATGAAGGACAAATCAACAATTATGTGCACGACGACCAAATAAGATGTACCATAGACACATAGACACATCGGCGAGAGTGACCCAATCCGAAGGATGGCACGCGGTGGTACCTAAGGGATAATACCAAGTTAAGAAAATGTTAATGTCTACGAGATTTTATTTCAAGTATATAACGTTGTTTTGTAAATAATTATGATCTTATATACATGCCTTAGGTTTATATAGTTGATTTAACTTAGGAAATAACGTTTTAGAATAGGATTTGTATTGTTTTATGGTGTTTTTATGTACGTAACTTTGCAATGATAATTATGATAAAATTTATGTCTAGAATAGGTTCTAATGTTTAGATTTTTGTGTTAATTGCTAATTGATAAAATGTGTTAAATTACATTATATAGGCGTAGTTCGAAACATGTAAGTGCTAAAAATAGCCAGAAAATCGGCTAAGTTTGGGTCTTATAATAAAAGGTAGAATTTCTTGTGTTTTACTTATCCGATTAGAATAAAATTGGAATATGATGTTAGGGGTGAGTAAACAAATGTAATGTGCATGCGCCTTAAAGCTAATAAATTCGGGAGCACCGCGCCCGCACGTTTTATACTAGGACGGCGGGGGGCAGGGTAGTGTAAAATACGGAAATCGCGGAATATCGCCACCACACGAAAACCAAGCGCAGTCGCGTGCACAGCCATGTATGTTAGAATAGATCTAGACCAGGTAAAAGGTTTATGCTATGTAAGAACTTGATACATGAATGTTTTATTAAAAAAATTTAATAAAGTATGGTCCCGGGGGTGAGGTATGGAATGTTCTGGAATCCCATTCTCGAATTTGTATAAATACGGGAATCGGGTCATTATTCGCGGTCGGACCTCCAGGAAGAATACTGGGAACTCAGAAGAAACTAAGAAGAAACTCCCAGTGAAGAAAGAACATTCTGCGCCTCACTCTCGCCTAGTGAACGTGTAACAGTGTGTTTTTATTCCCCAAAAAATCTCTCCAGACGGTTGGCCATCAAATTCGTCAGCCCTAGGAAATCTATCGCCCTTTTAGATACTAATATTATTGCAGTCATTAGTGACATAATGAGCAAAATTTAATTTGAATGTCACAATTTGAAACTAAGCAATATATTTAGTTCACATATTTTTTTTGTAAGATTAATTGATTTCTCCGTCATTTCTGTACCTATTTTACAATTATTTTTTTTTAAAAGAGATTTTTATTACCAGTCCAGCCACCAAACCATACTATAAATATGTATTTGATAAACCATATCAAATACATATTTATAGTTTTTATTATATAATGCAAACAAACATTTCTATGATAGTAACAAAAAAGTAATATAAACTGATAAAAAAAGTAATTTTAATGACATGTTCCGATTAATGTTTAAATACTTTTGAAAAATTTATTTCAGAAAAAAATTACTTAAAAATAATTTGTAGACAATTTAATTATCAATAACAATGCTCTCTCTTTCTAAAGTTGGTAGTTTTTAAGATAAATGATAAATAATAATTCAAGACGGACAGAGGCAGACGCAACATATGAGTCAGAGAGAGACAGCGATACTTAAAGGTAAGAGTCGCATACTTGTGAGCAAAATTAACAATTAAAAAAGATATAAACAATTATTTTTTTAAATCTCTATTAACAATATTATTAACTTTTGTGTTAAGAATTAAAAAAATATTACATAACCATTATGTTTTTTAATATATTTTTCATAGGTCGAAAGTACTAAAAATTGAGATTTTTCGAACCTTTAAAAATCCATATCTTTAAAAATATTAACTTTATCGTGAGAAGTCATAGGACCTTTTTATTGGTATTTCAATAAAGAATATAAAAAAATTGTTCGATTGAAAAATAACAATTCCTTGCAATTGTTTAAAACATTTCGTTTTAAATAGGCACTGGGTTGAGCCCTGGCAACATGCATTTATATCTTAGCAGAGTAATTTGAAGAGGATCGCATAAAAAAATTGAGGTGGAATAGTTTTCGGTACTCATGCGCCGATTCGTCTGCACTAATAAGCGAGCAGTATAAAAGTGTTCTATAACATTCATCGAAATATAAAGTATCTTACCTATCAGCTAAATTTCCTTACAATCGGTTAAGTATATTCGGCGCGAAATTCGGCCATGGTACAGATTGACAGACATATAATTAAAAGTTTTACTAATGCCAATAAGCTGTTACTTTTTGGTCAGGAGCTATTTTTTTGTAAATATCTTCAATGTAGCAATTCATTCGTCTACAGTTTTATTATAAGTACCTATTAAATAATAAGTATAACTCAAAACCACCAGTGGGACGTAGATAACACTTTGACGAGACCATCTTGGAGTCATGACCTACCTTTCAAAATAAAAAAAAAAACATTATAACTGGTTTTGTAGTCTGATATACCTAGGCTCTTTAAAAAAAATCGGTTTATAAATGGAAAACGGTAAAAAATACATGTGATGTTGGGTGGGGGATGGGGGGGAGGTAACTGTAAACATCACGATGTATCACCAACGGGGAAGGGGGGTCAAAAAATGATAAAAATAACCTCACATAATGAATGGACGGCCCCTAACATATTACTACCACCCAGTTATTACCAAATATTACATTTATTACTTACTAGTTAACCAATCTTTTTAAGAGAAAAATTTTGCAGACCTTTTAAAAGTGTCATTTATAAAACCTATCCATAAGAAGGCATGTAAACAAGACCCTAACAACTACAGACCTATAGCACTTTTTTTTGTCTACATCACCAAAAATTTTCAAAAAGCAGTGCAAACTCGCTTATATTCTTTTTGTGAAAAATACAACATATTTCATAATTTTCAAACTGGATTTCGAAAAAACCATTCAGCAATATTAGCCGTCTATAAATACATAAATGAAATACTGTATATCTTAAATGGGAATAAGTATGTTTTTGGAATTGTTTTAGCTATGACAAAAATATATGACAATAAAATAAAATTCTGTTAAAAAAGTTATATGATGTAGGAATAGCAAGCAATGGTTAACTGTAGGAATAGCAAGCAATGGTTAACTTCCTATTTAAATAATCGGAAACAAATGGTGGAAAATTGAAAATTATAACATCGAGACTAACCAAATTAGTATGACTAGATCAAAAGTAATACAAAACTCAATTCCACAAGTGGTCTTAGATGCATCCTATTTCTATTATACATAAATGACTTCCCTAAAATGTATCAAATAATTTCTATGTATTATTTGCTGATGACATTCCTCTTTTGACTTTATATAACAATAATATTAATTTTAATACAAATCTTAGACATCATTAATAATATAATCAAATGGATGAATGAACATTACCTTGACATTAAAACAAAAAATATTGCAATTTTGACCCTACCAAAAAATCCCCTTAAAATAAACTTTATTTATAATAATAATAAGATTATTTAAAAACACTTGTACTTTCCACAATATATTTTATTATTTTTTATTTTTATAATTTAGCCAACCGGTTTCGCTATACAAGCATCATCAGGGCTATATAACAACTGAAGTTTTGTTAAAAAATTTACCGTCTAATTGTCACTTGTTATTAAAAAATAATAAAATATATTGTGGAAAGTACAAGTGTTTTTAAATAAATTACATCAAGAATGGAATTCCACCAAGCTCCGACGATAAGAAGTATAGAATCTATAATAAGATTAAATGTGTTGAAACATTTTCATTATTTGGGTTTTTAGACGAGTTGATATTTAGCTCATAACATAAATTGGAAGAGTCATATCAATGAAATAAAAAAAATGTAGCATTTTAAACAGTCCACAGATATTACGTAGGGTTACTGATCTCCAAACTGCTATGTTTGCCTGTTGTGCATGTGCTAATTCATGGCTCACATACGCTATTTTGCTATGGGGCAATAGTGTAAATGCAGAAGACATATTCATTTTCCAAAAAATATACAGGGCTTTCTCAAATTAGTTAACGATATTTTAACCACGGGCTCGGAATGCATGTCTGAAAACGTAAAAAATAATGAAAAAAAATCTAAAACGAAAAAAAATTAGAATATTACAAGTAATCATTGTTGATATAAAGCATGGAGGTCAACGGACTCGAAAGCAGCTGATTGTCTCACGGCTGCCGCGCCCGCGTAACAATGTACCTAGCTACTTAATGTTTATTTGTACCTACAGGCTACTATTATGTAACACTATTATCTGTTAAATTACTAAAAACCCTTTATATTTTTGTTTTATTGAAATTTTAATCAGTTAAAAAACTTTACATACCTACCTATTACACAGTACAAATGTCTAGGTCCAGTATTTTTCTATTAATTAAATATGTAGTACCTACTTACCGAGGTAATAATTAGCTGAGAAAGTAATAGCTGTTGCTAAGTCATAAAAAATCATGTAGTGTAAGTTCTGGGGGGTTACCATAAAGTTCTTGAAACAGTATTATTTCAATAATACTTATTAGAGAAAGACGACCTTATGACGTATACCATAAAGTTGCTTATAAAGGCGGATATTTAGCAAGATAGAAATAATACATCTTTATGCGTTCTTGGTAGGGCCCCTAATCAAGGTCATGTATCGATGCGTTTCTCTCGTCGAATTCCCGCCCCGTCCCCCACTTCTTACAAATTATTATTTCTAATACAATCATTTTTCAAATCAGTTGATGTTTGATTGCGATTCGGGTGCGTTAGGATTTTGTTTGTGTTTGTCTTTATTTTTCGCGAAGTGTTCATGAGTATCTTTCCATTGTGAACATTGAATAGGGGGTGGCTAGTGTGATCCTGACCTGACTTGACGCCTCCCGAATTTTTCATATGGTTAGGGTCGAAGATTTGACTGATGTTGAAAGTAGACTTTACAATTGAACTGACCTTGCCTTAAAAAGTTATAAGAAAATAGGAACCTACTAACAATACTTAAAGACACATCAACAACCGTGTTAAGTTGTGCATCGAATACCTACAATTGTGGATATGCTTAAATATGGATGTGAATAGTGTGAATAGGTAGGTACTACCTACGTAAATCATTTTTGTAGTTAGGTACATACCTACCTAAGCTTGATTTTTATCTTTACCACACTCCTACATTCACATTTTTTTTATGATCAATCAGTTCAAAGCCTATGATTGGGATACCTAGGATACGCAATAAATGTAACACACACATTCGTATCGTAGGTATCTAGGTGTATGTCATGGCGCGGGTGACGGGTCATTGAACTTGCGCATTTGAATATGAAATATTAACATTGCTGTAATTAATTTATTTTAAGTCCGATTTTTTTTAAATATTTTTTACTGATTTATTTATATATTCAGAATGTCAGGTAAAACATCGTGCACTAATTTGAAAAGACCTTATATATGTACCTTAGCAAACATCAAAAAGTCTGAAAGTTGCAAACTATATATTACAAGTCTGTAAATGTGTCAGAAAACATCTCCATTTATTTAAAAAGCTAGCAGACAATTCACGATGCTATAAAATCAGAAACAAATTTAAACATAATTTATGTCAAAATTAAAAATACATAGTTCTGTACCTTAAGTTATAATCATAAAGACTTACAGTAAAATAAAATCAAACTTCCCAATGAAATAAAATCAAAGATGAATGACCTAAGGTTTTCAAACAAAATCAAAAATCTTGTTGGTAGAAAAAGTTACTATACTCTAAATAACTACTTATTGGATAATTTGAAATGTGAAATCTAGAATGGATCAGTCTGCTTCAATTTGCAACACCCTAAGAGGGTACATATGTCATCCAAATAATTAGTGGGAATAATACCTGTTTTGTGATATATGGAGCAAGAAATGATCAATACTATCAATTTAATAAGTACTATTGACTATAGTATTGATAGCCCTTCTATCAGACTACTATACAGCAAGATTTTTTTATCACCATCCAAATTTTTTCTAGGCATAAAGTATCTATAAATAAGTCCATTTATGAAAAAAAAAATAGGTATCTAGCAGGTAGCTATCTAGCATGTCAGAGCACTCAGCGCTTACGTACGGTATTTTTGTAGACGACTTTGCGATGTCATATATTAATATTTTAGTATTGAGGGATACTAAAAGAAAAAACACGTATTTAATTATTTTCACTTAAGATCAACATATTAAAATTTGGATGGTGATTAAAAAATCAGGGTGTATATAGAATATCAATACTCTAGCAATAGTCCACTTTTGATCAGTAACACTATTAACTGATTTTAAAGCAATTTTAATGTTAAATGCATAGCGAAAGCAACACAATAGTCCATAAGGACTGTTGTTCACTAGTCAATGATGGAAGAGAAAAAATGTTTACTTGGCAATGTTGGTCTCTTAAAGATTGCTATAAAGAATTTATTAATTTTATTAAGTGAATTCTACATACAGTCACCAAAATTTTCTCAAATTTAGTTTCACTATGACTAATCCAGTTTGTTATTACTTATTAATAACAATTTTAAATGTGAATTATTATAAAGCGGCTGTAAAGAGAGCATGGCTGTGAAGACAAGTAGTTATATGGGAAAACACTAGCATACTACAGACACTTCCGAGGTTATAACTTATAAAATGCATACAATAGGTAAAAAATTGAGTATGTAAATTGAAATATTTACTAACCTGGAAATCTTCATTTCTGTCTTTGAGCATTACTATTTCTGATTTAAGTCGAGCTTCAATCTCTACATGCCGAGTTATTTCTGCCTCTAAGTCAAACTGCAAAGCTGCTGCCTTTTCTTTATCAGCAGCAGCCTCGTCAGCAGCTACTCTTAATGCCTCTGAATGCCTTGCTTCCAACTGTCTCAAGTTAGCTTTAAGTTCAGTTTCAATTCTTGCATGATTTTCATCAATGTCTTGTGCAAGTAACCTTGCCCTTCTATTGGCTTCAGCTAAATCTGTGTGAAGTTTATCTCTCTCTGATCTCACCATTTCAAATTGTTTTAGAGCAAACTCAAGACGAAGACATGCAAACGAATGAGCAGCAAGTAAAAGAAGTATCCTGGCATCTGTAGGCTCGGTAGTAAATGGAAGTGCATGCAATTCGGCGTCAAGCGCACGCTCAAGTTCCATGCAACAGAGTGTTGAGGAAGTAAATCCCAGTTCCATGAGCAGTTGATGAGGCTTTCGAACACCTGCTCTTTCCCATGCTTCTACCACAGAGTCACAAGACACTACATTGCTGTCAGATTCTCCTAAATCAGTTTTCGAGCCTTCATTTACAGACAGGGCTATGCTTGTTAAAGATGCATTGAGCTTCTCAAAAAATTCCCCAACAGTTATCTCATCACTAGCACAATCTTTAAATATTCTTTCAACAAGAGCTTTATCAACACCATGCATTTTAAGTCCATGACATAGGGTGAGAGCTCTTTCTCTGCTGACTCTTTTGTCGTGATCCAAATCAGTCGGATCATCATCCACAAGGCTATCAGTGCGACTTTCCATGGCAGATGCACTGCGTTTACACTTCATACGCTGTCTTGCCCGCTCCCCGTCGAGCCGTGATTCTGAAGACACACGATACCGCGGCAACAGGCTCGACAGGCGCGTAGGACGCGAGCGCCTTCCGTATTTCTTCGAACCAAATATAAACTTAGGGGCAACTTCTCTACCAGAAGAATCCTCGTCGCTGTGAGGTGGAGAGCCAGTGGAATGTAACGACTGTTCACTGTTTGGGGAAGACTCACCGCCAAGCACAGAAAGCAGTCCGTTGCGAAATTGTGTAAAAGTGACTCGATCTGTGTGTTTTTCGAACAATGTGTCCACCAGCGTTGTTCCTCGGTTTTCTAGCTGTAATGTATCACAGAGTTCTAGTACTGCCGATCTATCTAGGGCTTCAATGTTATCTACGTCAAAAGTTTTAAAAACACTGTACAGCTGGTTTTCGTATTGATTCATGGAAGTATGAGCCATATCTCAAAAGAAATATTTTACAAGTAGAAGTACTGTACATATATATTAAGCTTTAATTTAATTACCATTAGATTTTACATTTCGATACTTATTAATTATTATAGCTACAAAAATAATTTAAAAAACTTGCAGTCATAACTTGTCATAACACAAATGTTCAATCAAAAATCAAAATTCTAATTTTCAGAATTTACTGTTTTTTTTTATTTGTTATTTTTTTTTTAAAGTTAATTTGCCCTTTTCTAGGGCCGGCTTAGACCTCGGCCATGCTGCCACGTCTTCCGTATTAATTATTTCATCATTAGTCACATGTCTTCCGTTAATTATTCTTATACAGTCATTAGTCACTATTTACAAAGTCACGTCAGGCTCTTGAGTAAAGCGGTGGCTTCGTTACTCAAGCTCGTCTATTGAGATTTCGCGGCAGCGAGGAACACACGTTACACTAATTTCTTCATGATTACCTTCTTCATTTGTGCACTTTCACTGAACAAAATTAATCTAATTCCCACATAAATTAAACAATTTCACTCAATATAAACACGAAATTCAATATTTTTTTTATGATATTGGTAGACAAACAAGCAAAACGGATTTTAGAGATAGAGACACCACAGGTGGTAATGGTGCGTTGCCAACCTGAGACCGGGATGTTAGGCCTCGAGCAAAAGTAAGTTTACCGGTTACCTTACCCTCCGAACCGGAACACGTCATGACGTTATGGCGGCAGGAATAGGTAAGGTGGTGGTACCAATCCGGGCAAGTCGCTGCTAAGAGTTTAGTTTAGCGACTTGCCCGGACCACCTAGTCAGATGTCGCGGTGTTAGTGACGGTAAGCCTATGCTCGCCTTTTACGAGCTGCCTGGCAGAAAGACAGATTGTCTGTTCTGCAAAGGAGCCCGGACCAACACGGCGGTGTATGAAAAAATTACGACCATCTTCATACACGATGACGCCAAAACTCTTAGTAGTTAATTTGCCCTTTCTGGGGTCGGCTAAGGCTACTTTTAGGCCATGCTGCCATATCTTCCATATCAATTACATCTTCTTCTCATAGGTCACTACATACAGTCATGTCAGGGTCTTGATTTAAAACCGTGGCTTCGTTAAAAATGCTCATCAAGTGAGATTTGGTGGAAACGACACGATAGGTACACCAATTTCTTCATGATTATTTCGTTTGTGCACTTTTACTGAACAAAATTCCAACAAAATTGATTAATTTTACTCAATATAAACACGATATTCAATGATTATGAAAAAATTATGACCATCTTCATTTACTAAGGTGCCAAAAATGTATTAGTTAATTTGTCCCTTTCTGAGGCCGGCTAAGGTTACTTTTAGGCCATGCTGTCATGTCTTCCGTATTAATTGAGACTTTATTTCAATCATTAGTCACTATTTACAAAGTCATGTCAGGGTTTTGAGAAAAGCGGTGGCTATTTTACTTAGGTTCATCTAGTCAGATTTGGCGGCAGATTAAAAATATGGTTTACTACCTCTAATGCACCGGCCTCTCTTTCAAAATGTCTTGTGAAGCATGGACGAATCATTAATAAACTTTAGGTCCATGTTGTGAAGTCAATTAACAAAGTCACAATGAGAAAGCAGTAGGTACCGGCTGCTTTCTCATTTTGACTTAAATATTACAAAAATAGAAGTAAAAAAAACGTTTTTTACTAATGTTAGTATATTATGATTTTTCACTCTGTAGTAAGATGTTGACAATTCATTGGTCGTGTTTGGCCGAAGTAAGTACTTACTAAATTTACTAAGTCACTTACTATGCTTACAAAATTTTCGGCCGGGACACAAAATAAGTGCTAAAGCAGTAAGTATGGCTTAATATACGACGCCATTTTGCTTATTGTTGATGTAAATAAAACGGACAGAACATTAAAATATTTCTCATAAAATTATCCATTTGAAACTATTCACAACAATTAAATTATATTCCTAAATTTAGTACTGTCAATTATATTCAGTCTATGAAGTTATGTACGGGATATGACATAAACCGGTGTTTTGTGTTATGTTAAGCCAGTAAGTCTGTCCTAGCCGAAAAGCGCTACAATCAGCTTGTAAGACTTTAATTTTTTTATGCTAACTGGCTTACTTAGTTTAGTAAGTACTTACTTCGGCCAAACACGCCCATTACCTCCAATTGCGCTCTACCTTGTTGTCCCGTTTACTGTTGTGTTATTCATGGCCTTAAGACTACGCCAGAAATAGCTCTTGTTAAAGAGTATTTATATTCTTTGAGAAATAGTTTAGTGTGTGTTGTGTAAAGCTGGATATATTTGGGAGTTTTAGTATCCGGTAAGTCCAATTCATTATCAGCGCACTATTTTGCCTGTTTTATTACCTACGCTATAGTATGCATACATTTTTTTGAGGAAAATTGCAAACTAAATAATTTTATTTGGATTTTAGTACGGATTTCCGCAAAGTAACGCCTTCTTCTATCAATTTTCCCCTACTATTTACAAATTTCCATTCACATCCTGATACCTGTCAAGTGTCAGCTGTCAATCTTTAAGTCTTAAAAAAAATAGTAATGTCCAAAGTTACAAATGTAAGCAAAATAAGTAAGTATCTATTGTAATTTTTGTAAATAAACAAGTCATCTGAGTTACTTAATGTTTTAATTAAGTACATATGTACTGATTGAAGGAATAATTTTGTTCTCATTCGTGTGTTTCCATCGTACTATAGCATACGTATAAACGATATTTTAGTAATAGTACCCATGTGGTAGGTAAAATTTGACGTAACAGTGACCTTGTTAAAGTGGTAGGTACCTACCTAATTACAATTGTGTTGTGAATTATAATTTGTGCCACATTAAAAATATTCAACAAGCACATACACAAACCAATCTCTATATAAAATGAGTCTTAATAAACCGCTGGTGTTAGAGAACGACCACATTATTCTTCCGAAGCAACTAGAAAATGCAAGTGTACAGGATAATGTAAAAGTAAAAAAAACTGTTCTTCCGATTTTGCTTCTTTTGATTTGTGCGATATTAGGAGTGAGTATCGTCTTTGCCTTTATTGTAACAAACGAAGGCACTAAGGTTCAAGAATTTTATTTGAAGTTTGCAGCTGTATTACCAACAGTTCAAATTAACAATTTACGAACTAATGATAAAGTAGTATCGTGTTATTACAATATGCCTAACAAAGGAAGTACGCCTCAACTGCTGCCTGCCAATATTGACCCATATCTTTGCACACACATTAACATAGCATTTGGTCAAGTGAAACATAAGATTATCTACTTAGATTCTTCACAACAACAAGCAATCAAAGAAGTAGTGAAACTGAAGAAAATCAATTCTAATTTAAAAATATTACTATCGGTTGGAGGAGCAGGTAACCGTGATGGATTTTCGGACATGGTTATAGATCATGTATCGCGCAAAACATTTATCAGGTCTATTAAATATACTCTTAGAAATCACTCATTGGATGGTATTGATTTGGATTGGGAGTTTCCTGGTATTCAACACTCGGAACCAATTGTGTCTAAACGGGAGAAACAACATTTTACTCAACTATTAAGGGAAATTAGAATGGAATACCTTAGAGAAAAAAGGAACTATTTGCTTACTGTTGCAGTCGCCGCTCCAAAAGTTATTGTAGACTTTGCCTATGACGTTGAACAGCTAAACATGTATGTAGACTATGTAAATCTAATGACATATGATTTTCATTATTTCACTCAGTTCACCCCATTCACAGGTTTAAACTCCCCTCTATATGCACGGTCCTCTGAACACTTGTACCTTGCCACTCTGAATATTAATTATACAGTACATATGTATTTAAGCAAGGGACTCCAAAAAAGTAAAATAGTTTTAGGTATACCAACTTATGGACATACATTTTCTTTGGTGAATGCGAACAACACAAATATTGGTAGTCCGGCTGCTGGATTTGGCAAGCTGGGCAATCTAGGATTTGTTAGTTACTCTGACATATGTTTATTTATGTATAAAACTGGAGATGATGTCACTTTGAAAACTGATGATGATGCAAAGGTTCCTTATCTTTATAAAGACTCAGAGTGGGTGTCTTATGACAGTCCTCTCAGTGTCAAAGAAAAGGCTAATTATATAAAATCTTACAATCTACGTGGTGCTATGATTTACTCTTTGAATGCTGATGACTATGATGGAATTTGCAACCTCCTGCACAGTTCTGGTTCAGAAAAGTTTCCTCTAACTCTTTCAATCCACAATGCTCTACATCACAGTTAGATGGAATGCTCACCACCACTGTACACTGAGATGGCAACACTCACAATTTACCTTTTTTTTCCTGGACACATATGTGATTTTGTACATGGTACTTGATTTCATGATCACGACTGTGACTGTGACACTGGACTGCGGGCGCGACGCAGCCTCTGCGGCCACCCACGCATCTCGGCACTCGTTCGCAAAGACGGCCGCCACACACTGCCGTTGCTTACCCAAACAGAACCGCACGCGTTGCATTCATTACATGCCTTACTTTTACCTATAAAAAGTATCAAAAGCAGTACAGTGTATCAGTGGGGGTTTCCAGCTGACCGACTGCGAGCGCCGCCGTCGCATGACGTTCAATTAACTGGCCTGCGCGAGAATGGCCACATTTGCATTACACCTCCACACTGTCAATACAACACTGCGTTTTGTTTCTTATTTCTGCATAATATGTATTCAGGTAATCACACTAAATTTCAAAATTTTTAAAAAACGTCGTCCACACGCACACACATACACACACATTGTGCTAAAATGTTTTAAAATTGCGTAAATAGTTTTGCGTAAAAGTGAAACATACATACCTACCTACACGTCTTCACATCCACAATGTTATTGGGTAAAATGAATTATTACTAACATTGGTACATGTGTAGCTAAAAAACATTTCCAACACGTCAGCTTTCAAACAAAAAATTCGCATTGGAATCGGCCTATCTATTCCAAAGTTATGATGCCACAGACTGACACACACAGACACGTCAAACTTATAACACGCCTTTTTCCGTCGGAGGTTAAAAATAAATTTCAATGAATCCAATCGCTATAAATTTGAAATAACGAAATCGGTCTAGTCGTTTCGGAGTCTGTGGGGAAAATACGTACATATACACATCGACTTTATAATTATAATGATACAAAATCACCATTTAAAAGTCATAACTAGCTGTACTAAAAGCCGACATATCTGACATACATATTGGATTTGCATTTATATTTAATTATTAAACATCGTCACATTCGATGCCCTCGCCTGAGCAGACCAAGCACCAACTAGAATCCCAAATGCACATGATATGAAGTAGATATATCTAGACACGCGGCAGCGTGTCAAGCCAAGTCCAAGTAAAGGAATTGGCAAGCCAGCGACGAGTGTCTTATTTATTACACGAATCACTTGGCGCCAATTTTGACCCTTCTATTACTCAAAACCTCTTTCATTTAAACACTACGGATGTTAATTATATCCATAAGGATATCTAGAAGTCCAAATTTCATGAAGACGATCTAGAACAGGGGTGGGCAATTTCTTTAGACCTCGGGCGGGTAAATTAAAAAAAATCTAGTAGCGGGCCAGTAAATTATAATTAATCTTGAGGCAGGCAAGTTTTATTAAAACAGCTAATAATAGCAGTAAACATTAAAACGTTGTATAAAGATAAATAAATAAATATCCCTGGACAAGTTACACAAATTGAATCTAACCCCAAAGTAAGCAAATTATATGCTTGTGTTATGGGTGTTAGTCAACGATACTATTACATAGAAATACTTAAATAGATACCATAATAAATTTAATAAACACCCAGACCCGGAAATGCAGACATCTAAATATTCATCACACAAATGCCTGCCCCCGTCGGGAATCGAACCCGAGCCTCGCGATTCGTCGATGCAGCTAGGCGAGTACGTTAGCCACTCGACCAACGAGGCGGTCAATAATAATATAAGGCATTTTTTTTATTTTACAATCCTTTATTGAAATAAAATCTATTTATGAAGTCTTAACATACGAATACGATACTATATAGGTATATGTTTGAAGTAACGATTCAGTATCTTAATTGTTGAAATTTCAATATTTCAACAATTAAGATACTGTCTTTTAACATTTCGACCATTAAATTTTTAAGGAGGTTCATATTTTTTCTAAAAAAAAAACGCTCGGCGGGCCAGATTAAAACCTCTCAAGAGCCGGATCCGGTCCGCGGGCCGTAATTTGCCCATCCCTGATCTAGAAGGATAAAATTTGAAATCCCGTTTGGTAAAATAAAAAAAATGTTAAAAAGTAGGAGGGTCACTAATCATTTTTTTTCAAATTCTAGCGTTGGAATAATTGAGTACTTGGGTCTTCTTTTTTACATTTATGTTTTTAGTGGGATTATACTTACAGGGTCGGCCTGTCCATATAGGTAAAGTAGGCGACCGCCTGGGGTTATCGGATCGGGTGCCACAAACATGTCGAGCAACACGACCACTTATAGACTGCAGGCCCATGCCAAAAAGTAGATAGGTCATATGAACCACACTTACCCTTGTTGCTGGCGTTGTAGGGAACAGTCCAATCCATCTAAATAATGATGTCTCGGGCTGAGCACTCTGCTCGGCCCACAAAGCCCGGTGAAGTTGTAAAAACCGCGAGGTTGACAACATAGTAGTCATTTAAAAAAAAAAAAAGAATCACACGGTGACGTATATAGTACGATATAAGTGCATAAAATAATAAGATTCAGCACTACGCCGTCACCTGTAAGCTGTCCAACTGAGTGCAGGTGAGAATTCAAAAGTGCAGGTAGTGAGTGGTGAGTCCGTTTTGGTTATTTATTTTTGTACAGCATGGTTATCGTCGATATAACAATGACAAATTAGTACTTAATAGTTGAAAAACGATTGAACGCTATATTTATAAATGAAGAAGAAGAAGGTACTTAATAATAAAGCGCGTAGTACCGTAAAAAATGGTGTGCCACAAATCCGGTTTTTTTTATTTTCTAACAATTTCCAGGGTAAATTTGGGCACTTTATTCTGTATGCATTTATAACATGCATTTTAGTTTATTTTTCATGGGTCGAAAGTACCCAAATTTGAGATTTTTCGAATTTTTAAAAATTCATATCTTTAAAAATTTTAACTTTATCGTTAAAAGTCATAGGACCTTTTTTATTGGTATTTCAATGATGAATATTAAAAAAAATTGTCCGGTTGAAAAATAACAATTCCTTGCAATTGTTTAAACAATTTCGGTTTAAACACTATGGCACCGTGTTGCGCCATGGCAACATGCATTTATATCATTAGGAGGGCAATTTGAAGAGGATCGCATAAAAAAATTGAGGTCGAATAGTTTTCGGTACTCGTGCGCCGATTCCTCCTACTCTATAAATCAAGTATTAAAGAAAACTTATATAACAGATAATAATGAAATGAGTTAAATCTAGAAATAGTTGTGAATATTTAAAGAGGCCTCAGGGTTTCCACACACGCTGTTATTAAAAAATAAAAACAGGGAGTACACACTACTTAGAATGACGGCTACGCAAAATTCAATTAGGTATAACCTTGTTTTTTTGAATTGTTAACATAAAAAAAGTTCATTAAAAACTATCTACATTGGATATCTTCTTAACGCCCTTTGGATCGGTTTAGAGACTCCATATTATCATGGTGTAAATATAGAGCATGCCATATTCTCAAATGCTGGCCAAAAATTCTAATCCAGTGGATTAAATAATTATTTTCAATGGATCCCGAAATGTTCGTTTATAACTTCGATCGGGTGGATCAAGCTTTATGACGGAACATTTTTTTTTACTCGGATGGAAGAAGTATTCTTTATCGGGATTGGCAGCGAACCAGACAGTGCGCTACACTGTCTGGTTGGTGTGTGGGTATTTGAGGTTTAAGCGAAACGACGCGTTTGCCGCCGTTATACCATCGTCTGGATCCGTAAGAAGTTGTCGGGCCTCTAAGTCTTTGTTTCCTTTTCCCATTAGAATATTCTACCAAACATTGAAACTTTGCCAGTTCCGAGACCGAATATCGCGGGTCTGTTGGGCTTATAACCTCGGACAAAGACTACTACGGATCCCTTTTTTCGGGTTGACTTCTCTACGCCACTTTCCAAACCAGTCACCTAGGGGCCTTGCTGCTTCCTTGAGGGTTTCTTCTTCTGTTAAGGCTACAGGATGGCATCGCTTGCAAAAAAGGCTGTGGTTCTCGGTGGTCCAGATACGTCGGTCATATAGATGGCGTATAACAACGCAGAGAGATCTCCATGAACTAGCCAATAACTATATCGATCACTTCGGCTCTCAAACAAAAAGTGCCGTTTCCAAATCTGTCCATCCATTGAAGAACTACGATGCCAGACACACACTCACAGACAAGTCCACTTTATAAAACCACTCGACACATCGTACATTACCCTCTTTAACTACTTAATACACAAATAAAAAAGGTACCTACCTACAAAGATTTTTTGCAACTTGATGTAGGGCGACGCACAAACAGGGAGACGTACACATATACACCCTTAAAAGACACAGGCGCACATTCACACACTAATAAAAATTGATTTAAAAAACTTTATATCAATCAAACATCAGCTCCTATAAAAGTTTGGCCAATACTTGCACAGAAATATGTATAGTCCTTTAGGAACGATGCGGTTCCCGTTATGGTCATAGTTGGACTACTGCTTTGGTAAAGATAACTGAAGATATCCGTCATGCGATGGATGGTGAGAAACTTACTATTCTTAGCTAAGTTTGTAAGACAGATGACTATAATTTAATGTTAAATCTATTAAGGTCCGTCTACATACTCGTATATCCTGTGGCAATCGATTGGTTTCGCAGTTGTAGACTACAAGGTCGCCGGCAGAGGGTCGCTTCGCGGATTTACACTCTCATTGTTGGTCATACATTGTTATGTCTTAATTTTAAACTGTCTACACTTTTATTGTAGTTTTACATTTACGTTTTTTTCCTTTTTTTAACATTATCTAATAGTTTTGGTTTGTTTAATCTATTTACCTACTCAACCTGTGTTTGGCGATAAGGTTGCCGATTTTGTACTACAACTTGTGCCGTCTTATTAATAAACACGGAACAAAGTACTCCAAGGTTCAACCTGGTATTAAAATCTTAATTACATTGTAATACAGACTGTAAGATCAACCTAATTTTACCCCTATTTTAGTCCGTGCTTATTACTAAAACGGGCGCTGTTTAAAATATTTATTTGTATTTTCTTTGTTGTAAGTTTGATTGTGTACAATAAAGAGTTCCTTCATTTCTTCATTCATTCACTCATTCCAAATTCGGCAAACTCTGTGCAAATCTGTGTATGTACCAACATAATGCATTAGTGTTTTTTTTAATAAGCCCCGTCCAATTTTGCCACTGCCGCTAAGTTTCTTTGATCTGGCGCTGCGCATATATATATGTGTGTGTGTGAGTGTTTGTATGCATGTGCCCATGTGCGTTCAAATGCATGCTGATAACTTTTTACATTTGCGGTATTTTAAAATTGTTTTAACTGCTCCAACCATTATATGCGTGGAAAAAAGGATATTAGGGCTATTACTCAAATGTTGGCGCTAGTCGTAGGGAAAGGGGGACCAAAGCGGGTATTTAAAAAATGTGACTTAAATTATATTCTATATTATTAATATATTACTTCTATCAAACAACATGAATCATTTTGTTGTTACAAGATAGTGAATTTAGTGTGGTTTCAATGCGCTAAAACACGTGAACAATTCAAAAAATGATAAGAAAAGTCTAAATCTCTTCAGCAAAAACTAAAGAAAAATCACTTTGCCCTAAAGACTAGAGGTTTGTCCTAAAGAGAGAGGAGGCCTGTAGCGGTTTTAGGATTTCGGCAAAGATGGTTATGATATGGTATGAGAGAGATTCAAAAAGGCTATGAAAATCGTAATTTCTGATGAGCGAGAAATACACCCCAAAAAAAGAAGACATTGCCTAGCATCTTACAAAAAGAAACAAAAGCCTTGAAGAAGACAACATACCTTTTGCCCTGTGAAAAATATATCAGATTCATGTAGAGACAAGCTTCCGAATCTACACGGGCTTTTTTTACGTGTGGAAAATCCACCCGGATACCAACCGTTCTCGGGGGAGAACAGCGGGTTATGTCGGACTCGAACCGTCTAAAAACCACACGATGACCTTCCTGCCGCCTGGCAAGGAGCGAGATAGAGTCGCGTTGGCATTCACCATCTCGCTCCGCGGCTACGGCTCGGTCCTTACCAGGCCTCCTCCCGCGCTTGACAAAGGAGCGACTCCGGCCATTGGAGGCGTGCGAGGCCGTGCTGGCCAGAGGAATTTCCCCGACTCCCCCCGGCAGCCCCGCATCGGAAGCACTTTGAAGGCTGAGGAACCGCCTTCTCGAGCTCCCGGTCTTCCTGCGTCGGAGCGGGCCTGTGTTGGGATCGTCCTCCCGGGCCCGCTCCTTGGTCTCCTTGTGCGTCATTACGTCTTCGCAAAAGGAGACCACCGCCTGCCAGGACCTGTCACTACCGAGCATGGCGTTGACAACGCTCGGCAGCGAGAGGTCCTCTCCTACGATCGCTGAGAGAGTACGTCGCTGTTGCTCGATGGCGACGCACTCTCCCAGCGTGTGGGACGCCGTATCTTCTGGCGCCTCGCACTCGTGGCAGGCGGGGGTCACCTCCCGTCTCGCGATCTTGTACAGATACTTCCCGAAGCAATCGTGCCCGAAAAGCACCTGCACAAGTCGGAACGTCAGTGACCCGAACCGCCGCTGCAACCACCCTTGGAGGACCGGTCGGATTGCTTCCACCGTCGCCTGCCCAGGGACAGGTGGGGCAAGGTCCTCCTTCCACCGCTCTAACGGGGTCTCCCACGATTGCATTTGGATGCGCCTCTCGTCCTCTCAGGTCAGGGGCTCCCCGCGCGCCCTCGCCGACGATACCGTGAGGCGAATCTACACGTCCTTTTTTTCTTGGGGAAATCCTCATGGATACCCGCCACTTTCGGGGGAAGTGACGGGTTATGTCGGACTCTTACCGACTAAAACCCCACGGTGTCCATTCCTTCGCCAGGTACCAGAGCTGCGGGAACGCTTTCGCACACATCCGCTTCCCCGGCAGCGCTGGATCTTCCGATCCCCTTCAGGCAGCGCCACTTAACAGGGGCCACAATCCGTTGTGCATGGAGTGCGCGGAGAAGTGCACGGAGACACAACGTGCACCACTTCGGGGTTCCAGCGGCGACAGGCACCCCCGTATATGCCAACCCGGGCTGAAGAAAAGAAAAGAAGGGCCGAGAAGAAAATATCTGATTTCGACCAGGCGGGCTAGATGGAAAGCCCGCCCCCCTACTCCGCGGGCCGTGGTGCCGCCATCCCACGCGGGCCAAATGTGGCCCACCACCCTGTGTACGCTCCTCGTGTCCCCTCTTGGACAAAAAGGGGTACTGAGGGGCGCCCTCCTTGATCCGAATTGGTTTCATCGGGGTCCTGGCTCGACCCCAGCTACTCAGCCTTTGTGTGTGAGTGTGAGTGTGTGTGTGTGTGTTTGTGATGTATGATGTGAATGATGATATATGCAAGAGTTAAAAACCGGTATATGATAAGATGTGTTATTTATACTGTACTAAGAGTTCTTCCGTTTTTTGATAAGACAAAGATTTAAGCCATTCAGAACATTTTAATTTACATTTATATAGTGTAAGTAAATAAATATTTAACTGTTTATTTAAACTATTGTAAAGAAATGAACTAATGTAATAATAATGACGAATTGCAATGCCAATACGTCTTTTTTCAATAGTGCAAACTTTATCAGATCGTCTCTTTGTGTCACTAAGTTTAGGGTCATAAGAAAGACTAGAATGTTTTTTCCAAAACGGTGTGCAATACGAAAAGCTGCCTTATTGTCAGAACCTTACATTGTGAATACAAATCTGTGGTGGGGAAACGAAGAGGTTTTCTCGTGAGAACCTTTAGCAATGCCCTTTGCGCTTTTTCTAAGCGTTTCAGCGTTCAAGCGTGTTTGATTTTCCAGAGCCACCCCAGGACGTAATACAGTAAGAAATTATAGACAGAGCTAAAGCATACTATATTGTTTTCATATATTTGAAGTCTACAATTTCTCGCAGGCTTTTAAAAACATATATAAGTTTTCGAATTCTCGACGTTGTTACTTCTATATGATTTTTCCAAGCCATTGTACTGTCAATCATGACACCCAGATATTTAACGCAAGGACGACGTTCTATTATTATGCAGATGGTGCAGTTAGCGTCGTATCCATGTCACACTGATGAGCGCGCAATGTAAAAGAAAAGGGTTGGGAAGCTACATTAGGGGCAAAGGCAACATAATTTGTCTTAGAAAGGTTAAATGTTAACAGATTGGAGCACAACCAATTTCTAACAACGCATAAGGCATTTTCTGCATATTCTTTTACTGCAGACCACATGTCACCTTCAATCAGAAGTACTGTATCATCAGCGTAAACTATAATTTTACAATTTGGGATTAACAGATTGCACAACTCATTTACGTATATTAGGAATAACGTAGGCCCCAAAACGCTACCCTGAGGAACTCCGTATTCGAGGCATTTAGCGTTACTATTGATGCCGACAACTGAGACTACCTGGATTTTGTCTGTAAGGTAGCTGCGAAACAAATCATGAACAACACCTCTTACTGCAATAGATTCAAGTTTACACAGTAATATGGGGATAGAGACAATATCTTAGTCTAATCGTTGCACCTTAGTTGCACTTTGTCAACTTCTTTGGGGACATGAGCCTGAATATACTTACATATTAATTGTCTTTATGTAGTTAAAAATTATTATACAGCTGCTTGTGTATAAGTGGTAGAAGGCAGAAACAGTTCAATGCGCTTGTTCCTTTCCAGAGCCGTGGTAGGTACTAGTCCTGATGGGACAATACAATGCACTCTACCGATTACCACCTACCTATTTATGACTGTCTGATTTTATTTTATGAAACAGTTAATTAATTAAGATTTAGTATTTAAGTAAACAAGTGGATGCAAACTGGTATAATGGTATAACCCATCCGTTCAGTTTGCGTTTTTCAGGTAAATTTCGACATCTATATCTTTTTCTATTACCATAATTATATGGACGCAAATTGGGAATTTTAATAATCGTAGTAATAATGGTAAAAATAAAATAAAACCCTATCTTTATAAATATTTCTTTATATAAAAATAAAGGGTCAAGCTAGAGACAGTAAGATGAGTTCGCGACCACCGTGGACGCAAAACTGGCTGATTCATAAAATTGGTATGCCAGCTCGCGTCCACTTCATTTTACTTTTAAAATACAATAATCTATTAAAATCATCATTATTTTTATTATTTTATTCATTTTCAAGGTCTAGGAATAAATACAATCTTTAATTAAACTTAAAACATTAAAAAATATATATGAAACGCGCGTCGGTTTACAATTTTACTAAAATTACCTATAATTTACACAATTTTTTAATATAGCGAAGATTATTTTTTTTAAAACAGGTAAAATTATTCAGACGGTTCTTTTGTCTGTGTATAGGTATGTGTTTCTAATATATTGTATAATAGGCAGAAACAACTTTTAATTGCCCTAGTTTGCTAGTACACTTATTTTTTTAGGATTTTTAAACGGCGTCCGCGAAATGGACGCGAAACGTCTATGTATTAGTTATAGCAGAGATTAGTAAATATTGTCTTTGGTTATAGATTTAATTTGAGTATGAGTAGCTCTGTGAGTAATATTGTTCTGTGACGAGTAGTATGAGAGAAGGCGATTTATGTGGAGGTAAACCTTGTTTTCCGATGTTGCTACCGAAGAGGTAGATTTTGGTTAAGCATTTCATGATGAAGATAGGACGCATAATTTTATCCCAGTCAAACTGAAAGAAGCCGACTATGATTTCAATAAATAAATCATCTACAAAAAATGGTATTCTGTTCTCGGATTCCCTGGGATTCCATCATCAGATCGATTGTGGGTGGCAATGGGATACTCATCATAAACCTGTTAAGCTGAAACATCATTGACTTACTTGATGTTAACATTAATCTCATAGGGTCTTTTAAACCTAGCTTAGATGTGTCTTAGGGTGTTTTCAATTCAATTCATTTATTGTTAATGGATATGAACGGGAGTAGGTATCTCGGATGTGCGCATATTTTTAAGTAATATGTTGGAGTCACACATTACATTATACATACAATAAAAGTATATTGGAGTCGAACAGACAACTTCTTCCTTTTTTAAAAGTCGGTTAAAACTCAACTGAAATCTTAGAATTGGTAAGTTTTTCTATCTGGAATTTCTACGCCTATCCCGTCTGAAATCGGTGAACGCCGTTGGTTTTAGGTAGGACCGGACCACAGAGGCAATAATAAAACTATTCTAACCGGATCAGCACATTTCAAGATATCTAATCGCGATCACACAGACATAATATCTCTTCAAGCTTAAGTATAGAAAACTCGTTGGCTGCCCACTTGCTATTTAATTATGTATGAATGTTTATGTAGTTGACATTGAAATACATATTTGACATACCTAATGCGGGGGTGGCTCCGTATGTAGCTCTGGGCCCTTACCATGAGTTTACGGCTTGTCAAGTTTACTACACTCGCTACCGTCGCTTTCAATTATATGTATGAAAACTTTAAACAGCGCCTCTAGTGGTAACTAAGAGAAACACATTTTTAGACCAAAATTGTCATAGATTTCGACACGTAACTTACCGTACGTAATCTATACAAACTCATGGTAGAGGCTCTTCTTGACACTGATTTATGTGCTTATATATTCAGGCAGGAAATGTACGCCCCACTCGTCATCCGGACACTGGAATTATTTATTTTATTACATCAACAAAAAATCAACAGCTCAATATTTACATTACAAAGCAGGTAAACTTAATCTACACAAATACATTAAACATGGCCCAATTAAGGGTTTTCATTTTGTATTCCATACGGTTTGCTATTGTTTAGCGCTAGAATAACTCAGTCATATTATAGTTATAGATTTATATATAGGTACATGTTAATACAGGAAGCAAAAAAATAAATGAGGATAAAAATAGTAGAAAAAAGTAATGTAAATAAATAAAACTGAGAGAATATTTTATAACAAAACAGATCATTGCAAATATGTGTAGAAATTACGTGATGCATTAAATTGAACTACCTAGTGGTCGCCCATTGGTCGAAATTCGACCATAATAAATTTTAATATCTTGTTGATAAGAACGCCATCTTCATTTCTCAAGATCAACTACTTTATTTCGTAACTGTATGGTGCGTGTAAAAAATGAACGATTTTATAATTTGAGCTTAGTTGCTTGGCGCCCTATTAATTAAACATATGCCGATATTTGGGAAACTAGAGGACGACATTACGGTTTCTTCGGCCGATATAAAGATAATCAGTCAAGTTTGTAAGTAAAAATTAATAGAAAATAATACATGAACAAATCATATAAACAAATTTAAAATATAGAACACTAAATCAATGCAGAACCTTAAAAATACACAAATTTATATTAAAATAAAATAATATTAAAAATAATAGGATTTTTGGTTGAAAAATGTTGACATGGCCGCTATTTAGCAGTTTTAGCCTAACACACGTAAACCACTACTTTAGTTGGACCATGATAAAATTTATTTACGAGGTTTAAATAAAAAAAAACATATGTTAATTTACTACCTCAGAATCATGGCTTGCCTTTTCAAAAAATAATCATCAAAATCGGTTCTTTATTAGCTGAGTAATCATAGAAATAGCAATAATAATAAACAAAAACACAGCAAAATATAGTTATCTCTTTATTTAATGTGCCGTATAGCAAAGGCCTACAATTCCTACTGCTTTTGTTCTTTTTTATACAAGAGGAGGCAAACGAGTAAGTGGGTTACCTAATGGAAAGTAGTCCGCCGCCCACGGACATCCGTAACACCAGGAGTATCACAGATGCGTTGCCGACATTTAAGGAATGAGTAGTACTCTTTTCTTGAAGGTATCCTATGTCAAAATCGTTTGGAGAAGACACAGTTGTAGATCGCCACGCATCAAGATGATGGACATGATACTCTGACGCGATCTCCGAAGGTGGAAATCAGCGGCTGGAATCAAACCCGGCCTCAGGTTGGCAACGCATCATTACCAACTATGGTGTCTATAAGCGGCTTGAATTTCTTACCATCAGAAAATCCGTCTGCTTGTTTGCCTTCCAATATCATAAAAAAACATACTTAATCACACTAACATACCTGCTACATAGTAATTTGTAAATCTTTTACATAACAGTAAATATATGTAGTTTTGATTCAATAAAACTTAGATTTACGACCACACTCGTTTGTTGGCGAGTTGGAATGTATGAGAAGTGAGCTATCGATGGGACATTACAAATTAATCATTACATCACGTAACCAAACGCAGATTTCATCATCATCATCATCATCATTTCAGCCATAGGACGTCCACTGCTGAACATAGGCCTCCCCCATTGACTTTAACTTCGACCGGATGGAAGCGGCCTGCATCCAACGAGACCCCGCGACCCTCATAAGGTCGTCTGTCCATCT
>NJDD01004990.1:223957-246178 GCA_002245505.1 Calephelis nemesis | reverse complement strand
GTTGCCACGGTGAAACCAATACAGACCAGGGAGGGCGCTCCTCAGTACCCTTGTCTGTCCAATAGGGAACACGAGGAGCGCGCACAGGGTGGTCGTCGGCCATTCGGCCCCCGTGAGGTGGCGGCAGCACTGCCCGCAGAGAAGGGGGGCAGGCTTTCCATTTAGCCCGCCCGGTCGAGATGGGGTTGCATGTTGATAAGTGACATGTCGAAATCTATGACACTTTTAGGTCTAAAAATGTGTTACTCTTAGTTACCAATCGAGGCGCTTGTCAACGTTTTCTTATAAATATTTTACAGAGACGGTAGCGAGTATAATAAACTTGACAAGCGGTATACCCATGATAAGGGCCCTGGTAACCTTAAACGCATGTAGGTAGCTACAGTATATAACCCATTTGACCCAACACAATCATATTATAGCGCCACCAACTTTTATGTTTAGATTTCAAAGAACTAAACCGCTATTTCGTAAAACAACATTCAGCTGTCTGATTCTAAAGAGTGAGCGCCGAATATGAAACTTACACAGCTACATATTTTTATTATTGTGCTATTACTTTCGACATTTTCTAGGTGCAATTCTTACTTAGAAACACTATCCACCTTACCACAGAAATATTGAACAGTGTGTTTAAACACTGTTGACATCCAACAGATGACATGCTACACGTGGATGACGTCTCAACATACAGTACTACTATTTAAATTATGCTTTTCGGCTATATTCGCCAAGCTTCGTAAATCCGAATGTAAGTATTTTAAAGATTTATTTAACTATATAAAGTTGCTATTACATAATTAATTATTTTTCTTATTATTATTAATAATTTAATTAAGTCAGCCAATTTAAAAATAAAAGTATAAAGTGTAAAAACTGTAACGCCGAAGCGCATAATTTAAATAGTGGTTCTGTACATCCATGTTCACTCTTCTACAATTTTATCTACTAATTAAGTGCTACCATATTCAGTATATGGTAGCACCTCTACGGAGCGTACCTGTAGAGCTACGCCGCGTAGCAGTGCTAGGTCTATTGTACTAGGATTGTGATGGGTGCTATGCTCCTCGTCTATGTGAGGGTATCTAGTAGGCTCGGAAGGAGCTACCAGGTTGAGGTCTAACCTATCAGTAACCCTGTCTAGTGCGATGCCGTTGGTGTTATTCCGCTGGCATCGCCAATGAACATTCTTACTGTTTAGGTCGCCTCCTAGGAACACTGAGTCGCCCATGTTAAAGAGGTTTTCTAAGTCACTCTCTAACAGGGGCTTGTTGGGGCTAAGATAGGCTGATGCTAGTATGATGGACCTATGTCCAGTCATACCCACCTGACATACTTTCACCTCTAGGTTTTCCAGCTGCGGAGGATCTAGGGGGGCTATTTGTAAACATCTTATGTAATAGAATAAGGTGCCACCTAGGTTACCTATTCTATCGTTCCTAATAAGATTGTAATTCGCGATTTTAGGATCGCGTTTACAAGGTTTGAGGAAGGTCTCTTATACTAGGAGTATGTCTATGTTATGTGTTTTTACAAACTCCCGTAAGTACTTCATGTTTTTGCCGACTTAAGCCGTTTGCGTTTACATGACGACGCTATTGTCAGAGAGTATGGTTTCACTCGTCCGGTTGTCCTATCCATTTCAATTGTGAATTTGTGAAAAACGTCTAATCGATTTGATCAAGGCAGAGTGCCTTGCAATTAAAAATGTGTGACGCTCCGGTGGCGTCACTCTAAGTTCCCGGGCGAAGTCCGAAACTTCGTCCGGGTCGATCACGTTCGCGAGCTCTGTAATTACAGTAGAGCGAAATCGGCCTCGAAATCGCCCTGAGGAGAAGATTTTGGTGGTGGAGTGGCCTTAGGGGCCGGGGTGCGAGCTGCCTTGGGAGGCGTTTCTATTGCTGCGCGCAGGTCGTGGGTGAGGCCCGCGCCTGCGTCGCTGTGGGGCTTTGGGGCATCCGCGATAGTTCGCTGGATGACCCTCGGCCTCACAGTTGATACAGCAGACCGGCTCGGCCGGAAGGGCCGAACTCAGTTGGTCTCGCTTGGGACGGGTGCAATTTTCAGTGCCATGGTCACCTAGGCACTTGACGCACCTGGGACGGGCATTGCAAAAACGGGCGAAGTGTCCGTAGTTTTGACAGTTATGGCACTATCCGGGGATACCGCTGGAGTGCGGTTTTTCTATGGTTAGGCCGGACAGGCAAAGGACGGATGTGATTTGGAAGATCGCCTTACCCGATTCCCTATTGTCAAGTACGACAAGTACCATGTCGTACTGTTTCCTGTTACGAGTATTGTACATACGGTGTTCGTGCCGGACGGGTAGATTTTTCTCGAGAAGGTCTTTCTCGATTTCAACTACCGGGAGTTCTTTAAGGAGTCCGCGAATGACGACTCGCATTTCGTACTCGTCAACATCGATAACGGTCTCGTCCGAACGAGCGGACGGAGACGGGGCCCGAGAGGTGGGCGAGGCGTTACTGGGACGCGGAGGTACCGACGCGCGCGAGACTGCGGTCGGCGGGGCGGGAGTCGACGGACGCGAGACCGCGGCCGACGGGGCGGGTGTCGGCGGNNNCGATTGCGCAGGTAGCGACGCGCGCGAGACTAGCGGCGGGATGGCGGCCGGCCGCCCGAACGACGGCATAAGCGCGTCCGCGGCTTGAGACGACGGTTTGGGGGGGACGGAGAATACTTGCCATTCCTCTAGGACGCCCGGATGACAATCCCGGAGGAACCGCTCTATGGGCGTAAGTTTTCGAGGGACCATAGTGGACCTTCGATAAATGCGCACGACGACCAAAGACGATGTAGCATATGACCATAGACACATAGACGGTATCGACGAGAGTGACCCAATCCGAAGGATGGCACGCGGTGGTACCCATATGGATACTTCGAAGCTAGGTAAATGTTAATGTCTTAGGGATTTTATTTTAAGTAAATAACATTGTTTTGTACATAATTATGAGCTGGAAATGTATTGTCCACCCCAATTGGGGATGGCTAAAGACCGCCTCTTCAGGGGAGAAGCGTCATATAGGGACAAGGCTAAGATAAACAAATAACTTGTAGGGAGGGGAGATACACGAGGAGCAAAGCCAAAGAAGTAGCAGAGCCTCGTGTATTCTCCCGAAGATTCGGCCCGTAAAACCATGAAGGTTGGAAGGGCCATGGGAGGTGGTGGGTTACCCCGTTGGCGGTCTATACAGGGAGGAGAGGGCTGAGATGATAGGAAAGGTAGTGTCGGAGCGGGAGGGACCGGTTTACTTCTCGGAGCTCGTTGCTAGCCCAGCGAACTACGATTGGCTAGGGGAGTTCGCGCACGCCTGGTTCTGGAAAAGATGGCCTTTGGAGGCAGTACAATAATGTTGACTAAGCGAACAAGTAACGTTACCCCAGCAGGAAGTGGTTTTTCCGTTTATTTCCAAAACGACAATAATATGCACAATTTTTTTATTCGGCGCAAATTTACAGCACATCAAGCACTAATTATTTGTCCCACTCATATCAGTCTAGGTGCTACTTTCTAGCTGGGGTAACGTACACAAGCAAGTCTTCCAAAATTCTATTTTTTTAATAAGTGCATTTATTTTGTCCGGCACAGTGAATACACTGCACGCGAAACCTTGCATCGAAGCAATAGTTTCATTGAGACACGAAAAAATGTCAGCTGAATAGGTTAGTCTTTTAAGCCAGGTTTCATCTTCAAATCGGAATTTAAGGTTGAAGTCACTGTCGTTCAAAAATATATAGATTTCGTGACGCAGTTCAACAAAACGAGCCACAACCAACGTACTTCACAGTGTAGCAGTAATGTAACATGTTCACTACCCATGTCTCGGCATAATAATGCGAAGTCTTGAATTTAGCGGACGCGCTTTTATGTAGTTTATTATTTTTACGACCTCTGAAAGTGCTGTTTTTAAATCCTCAGGCATATTCTTGCTCGCCAATGCTTCTCTGTGCAATGCTCAATGCATACTTTTGACCTCAGGAGCGAGATTTTATATCCTGGATATTCTAGACTCTAGAATATCCCCCAGGTATTTTTTTGTTTTTTTTTCCAGGGAATTATTCTATCGAACATTTTGATGGTACCCGGATTACGATAGGGTCTTATCCGTTCGAATGACCCAGTAGTTACCCCGATTAAAGTACACTGCTGCACTTTTGTACGCCACTTCCTAAACCAGTCGCCCAGCAGAGTGGCCGCGCTACGTAGGGTTCTGCCTTTTCTAACTGTCCGTTATGGCTAGACGTATATAGAGCCGTGTCGTCCGCAAAAAGTTGTCGTCGTGGTCCGTTGTCGCGGTCGTGGTACGTCGTTCGTGTACAGGCTGTATAGCAAAGGTGAGAGCACCGAGCTCTGCGGCACTCTAGCCTCTAGAGTGCTTTCTACAAGAAATCTGAATTTGCGATTTGATAAATAGTCTTGTATGATGAGAACTAGTCTGTCCGGCACACCCATTTCGTAGAGCTTATTATAGAGTTATATAGATTAGGCCGTTGTGCCAGACATCCGCGATAGTTCGCTGGATGACCCTCGGCCTCGCAGTTGACCGGCTCGGCCGGAAGAGCCGAACTCAGTTGGTCCCCTTGGGACGGGGGAATTTTCAGTGCCGTGGTCACTGAGGAACTTGACGCAAATGGGACGGGCATTACAAAAACGGGACGAGTGTCCGTAATGTTGAAAGTTATGGCACTGTCCAGGGATACCGCTAGAGTGCGGTTCTTTATGGTGAGGCCGGACAGGCCAAGAACGGATGTGAGCTGGTGAATTACTCGATTCCCTATTATATAGTACGACAAGCACCATGTCGTACTGTTTTCTACTACGCATGTTGTACATGCATGTACGTGACGGACTAGGAGATATTTTAATAGTAGGTCGTTTTCTATTTCAACCAGAAGCTCTTTTGGTAGTCCACGAATGACAAAGCGCATCTCGCGTTAGTCGGCCATTGCGAACGTGTGATAACTGACTTTACGTTCATTTAGGAGGGACGAAAAGCGGCGGTGGTCGACATGAACGCTCGCTTGTTGAACGAGCGTGGGTGTACGAAATATTTTTGGCGTGAAGCGCCTTGGAGAGTTCGTTCCACAACGTCTTGTCGTGGACAAACAGAGGAGGGTATTTTGGAGCGCGGAAGTGTCATCTCAACGTTGCTCTGGGGCTCGACTGTCGCCTGAGAGGTGGCGGTCGTTGGTGTAGTTTGTGCCTGAAGGGTGGCCACGGCCTGCCTTTTAACGGCGGGCGGCGAGGTAACTTCCGTTACAGAGGGCTGAGGTGGGGGCGAAGAGCGTGTTTTGCTTTTCCTAGAAAGCTTTTAAAGACCGCCTTGGACTTCGGTGAAGCCGTCGTCCGAGGCTGAATCATTACAAGTACTCATGTACTCGAGAGCCTTGTCCGAACAAGCAGACGGAGAGACGGCTCGAGAGGAGAGCGAGGAGGACGAGGCGCTGCTGGGACGCGGAGGTACCGACGCACGCGACACTGCGGCCGGCAGGGCGGGAGTCGGCGGACGCGAGAGCGCAGCCGGCTGCGTATTAGTAATACTCGCGCGCACTCACCTAGCCACTACGAACCGCCATTACCACAAGTAGGCACCTGTTATTAAGACTCAGTCAACTCTGCGAACAGAACGAATATACCTACCGAAGTAGTTGCTACTCTGACGCCACGCACCACACAGCAGTCAGCACACTTACCAAAGAAGTAAATTAGTAAGTAGCACTTAAAAAGGCAAAGCAGAAACTAACACGAAATCTGGCATCATTCCAATTTTTGTAATTTGCTTAAGGATATTTATTTATATTACTTAGAGACTCAAAAATTGAAAGTGTTTTGAATCTCAGGAACTGTGCACGCCACCCGCACCGTATTAAATACATCGTGTCTTTGTTAAAAATCACGTCTGTAAATGAAAAAGAAAATAACACAAAATAAAAATAGGAAGCTCTTTAATATGGCACTACTTACAGTTACTTAAATGTAAAAGTCATGCAAAATACATTATCATTCTTCCAAGGCATCAGACATCGTCGGCCGCTGACCGCACGCGCTACTCTTGCTCTATAGTCTATGTTAAATCTTATTTTACGATCTAGCTCGTGGATGGTTAACATTTTTAAATTACGATCCTCGAAATTAAGGTTCGAATATATCTACAATGTAGTGACACTAGGCCATAAATTTCATAGAATTACATACCCAACATTGGTAAGTACATTAACCAATTATTGGGAAGGCGCAATGTTGAAAAAAAAAGTTTCAGAGGGCAACTTCAAACAATTTATCTATCCATACTAGGGTTAGCGACGAATTATGGAATACAGTGGCTACACAGCTTCAAACTCTTTCTTGAAGTATTGTCAAATTCTGTCTTGAAGTTGTGTCAAACTCTGGTAAAAAACAACTGTAACCTAGAGACCATAAATGTAATTGGTACGTTACTATCATATGACCAAGGTGTTAGGCCTAATGTGCAAGTCTATCGGCTATTCTACCTTCCGGTCAGGAACACGACTTTCATTATGGCGGCAGGAGTAGTTAAGGCAGTTTCTGACAACTGCCACTCTACCAACAGTTGTCTTGTTAGTAATAATGCCTTGCAGATAGGCAGGTGATTTATTCTGCACAGAGGAGCCGGGCCAACACGAGTTGACCAACAAGACTTATCATCACAATATTGCGAACCATATTTGCTGGACATTTACTATTAATACCTTCGAAAAATCCTGCAGGTCAGATCTTAAGGATATTAAATAAGTGTCTGTGTACTCAACACAGAACAATTATAGTACTTCGACTTACTCTTATGTTGTGAGTGTCAAGTTAAATCTACTGTATTAGACATTACTGATAAGTGTCCAAGAACGTTTTTTATGCAAGTCAGACCCAGGCCTGACCAGAAATGTATAATAGCATAGCTCTTGCCTGACTTCCAGGGTTTTATCGTGCTGTTACTACTATTGGGCCTTTAGAAATAGTTTGCAATTGAACTAATGTACTTTTTTTAATACACCGTGTTTTTTCGTTATCTATATCTGCCTCAAATTATATAAATGACCACGCCATGCCAAATAGGGATTCCATTTAGCGTAGTCGTTGCATTACGTTATTGGTCATGAGGTTCTTTTGAAAATTAACCCTGGAAAATGGGATAAACAATACCTACTTTATTTCTGCAGTTTATCGTTATTTATCAGTATTAATCGGTACGAAGTTTGCCATATCGGCTAGTTATATATCAATTTTCACAAACCTTAATTAATGAAGTTGCTCTCATAAAAAGAATAATAAGCATGTTAGTGGGTGACAAAATAAACATAATATTTTTAAATTATCACGTAAACTTTATACTTATCTAATGATGTAATTTATGAGTGAGTATTATATACTCCTTGTACAGGCCACTTCTGTAGTTGATAATATACAATAAATTAAAAATACAACAAACTGCAGTTTACCATCAGTGAAGAATATAAGTCAATACTTTATTTGTAGTTATTACAACAAAATACTGTGCATCTTAAGGATTTGCTTAAACTAAGCAGTATGATAATATGCACAAATTTATTAGCATTAAAAGAACTAGCTTCCTATCGTAGCAGTATTAATACTGCCATGCAAATCATAAGATCCACTGTATATTTAATGTTATACTTGGGTCATATATAAGTAAACAAATTTAATTACTTGATTAGCTACAATCACATTTAGAGACTGATACAAAACAATTTGGACACTAAATAGAGAGCAAGCTACAATAAATAAATAAACACTGGCACCAGTACAACATTGTACTCCTTGTCACTTGATTCACCTCTCTAGATGTTGTAAGAGCAAAACAGTTGGCCTATTTTGTGGTATTTAAAGCCAAAACACAATAAGCAAAACAGTGCAAGTGTATTCTTACAGTAAAAGATATAACTTAACTCAATAATAATATACTAGGTATTACTAAAATTTAAAACTAAACATATTTTTATTGTATTTAATCTACAATTTAAAAGGTTAAGTTATTATTATAATTGCTACATACAGAATTATGTATGTTTTGATTGGTTGAGAGGCTAGTGAGACTAACCTAACTCCACCAACCAACCGCGAGGCTCAGGTTGGTCTCCTAACGGGGGCAGGCATTTTTGTGACAAACATTGAGATGCCCACATTTCTAGGTGTTCATTAAAGGGGATTTAACATTTTTGTTTGAAGCCTGGCCTTTCTAAAATCTGAAATTTTGAAAAAACATAAAATGGCGGATCATGATAATTTCTGCAAATATGGATAGGGGACACACACTAAAACGTCACGTTACAGAGCAAATTCACAAAAAAAAAGGTTATGTGGATGTGGCCCAAATGAACAAAATTATATTTAAAGTAGTATTTTTGTAGCCATGATAGTCTTAGTTCATTATCTTTTTGAGAGAAACATTCGGTGAATATTTATTTAAAAGTTTGTTAATGTTTCTGAATTACGCGACCGCGACGTTATGAACATTGATTGTATACATTTATTTTCCATTTAAATAATAAAAATACAAGTTTACTTTTGACCACTATCTCACCTGATGGTTAGTGATGATGTAGTCTAAGATGGAGGGGGGCTAACTTGGAAGGGGTTAGTGTTTACTCCCTCTGACTGTATCTAAATGACCTCGTAACGAAACACTAAATCGCTTGACGGTAGGTCTTTATCGGTCGATTGGTAACTAGCCACGGCCAACTACGTTGTGCATAAAGGCGTTCAATTTAATACATTGTTTCTACAAGGTAATTGAGGTACTCACCATCGATCTTTCATTGTAAATAACTCTGTAACGTGACACATTAGAATATGTCGACCCTATCACTTTTTTGTTTGTACAAGTACATATTTGTAGGAATAATCGTGCGCCGCCATTTAAAAAAAAAACACAAAATGGCGGCGGTTGACCAAGCCACAAAGGTTCAAACCCCTTTGTTCTGATATTTATTTCAGTATTTCTTTGTATTAGATTATGAAAGTGTTAGTACACCTGATATAATTTGCTTATTTGGGGTTGATTATATTTGTGTTACCTGTCCACAGTTATTTATTTAGGTATCATTAACACAATGATTTAGTCAATGGAACCTCGTGTTCGGCTAGTCGTGGCCCCTGGTTGCCCTGGTTGTGCCTCGGCTAAACCTCTTCGTGGATACAGTCGTAAAGATAATTTTTACTATAACAATAATATGAAACAATAATAATAAAAATTTCTTAACATGGCAACATTGATAGATGGAATGAGGGCAAATACTTAAAGAAAGTTAAACATGTACTATTTCGTGTTAACCTATTTATATCAATTATAAATAAAATTTAAGCTGGCAGCAGGCCCTATTGGGACCTGCTATCTGCTGATAGCAGATTTATGACTACAGAACAAATCATATCAGCTTGCAGAAACAAAACAAAATCATTAAACCATAGGTACAATCCTTAAAAATTTAAGTTACTACTTTTTATTTTTTTAACAGCTATACTAGCAGACTATGATGGCCAGTTTGACTATTGTATTAGTAAACAATCACTTTTTTGTTGTACATTTTTTTTGTCAATCTATAACTCTTCCTAGTTATAAATAAAAATATAAATTACAATCATACATGGTTATATTTTTGAAGTGAAAACTTCTTTAGCGGTGCGCACTTTTTTGGAATGGGTAAAAACTTCTAAACTCGCGTCAGATTGTCAGAACGTAAAACGGCGCACTGCGCATGCGCGAATAAGACGGCGCGAGATCTAAAATAAAACGTAGAAACGTTTTCGTACTGCTTAGATATTTCAGAAGTGTATAGGATGCGCAATGGATAATACGCCGCAATATACCTACCGTTACATTCTCCCAGATAGCAGATACGTATAATATCAACAGACATTGCTGTATTTGTTCCATCTTGAAAATAAGATTTATGTGTAGACGAGCAATGTTTGTTGTACAGATAATATGACGACGCTGCTAGCCGTCCGCATCACGCGGTCTTACTTTAGCGAGTTTTTATGAAGCCAAACGCTGGTTATTGATATGAAAATAATATTTGTGTATAAATGATAGTACTTTCGTACTGATAGTTACAGCAATTCGTGCAAAATTATTCCCTAACCATTCCAAAATATCAAAAATGCACAATGTTAATATTCAAGTTTTCACTTCTGCCGGCACTCCCGGAGTGCAACCCGTTTTTTTTCCATTAGTAATTTGACATTCACATCACCATTGTAATATGTCAAACAGATCATCATACGTACATAGTGTATGTACATCATATTTTACATAGCATATCTAAACCACTAGTAAAGACTGCAAGATTTATTCTAGTGTTCATCCAATTTTACATTTTCTCTCTGTTGTCACTGCACATTTTACTACTTAGGGTGAAAGAATAGTGGTAACGGTTTTTCTTGAGCATACAAAGATTAAAAAGTAAGTATATTCACGTCCATATATCCAGAACAGGAGGAGGCAGAGGCGCAACCATGGCAACACAACTAGCCGAAGACACTAAGTCCACAATGTAATAGGTGGCAAGCCTATCGCCGACCGTATCGTTCCAAATGGCCCATGTAAATAGTTTAACTCTTTCTATAAGCAATGAGTAATGTGCCACAATTTTAGGCTTTTAACAAAGTTTTTTTACTATTGGACAGTAGCTGCTATGTTTGTATTATTTTTTGATATAACTAATAATGCCAACATGAAAAGACATCATTTTAACACTAAACAATTACTATCTTTGTATTTATTGAAATATTTTTGTATTTGAGCCATTGCCAGACTTGAGTCACATCAAAAAAATATAGCCAATTCAGAGGCAGACATATTTAGTATAATATAAGTACTATTTATTAGTTTTATGTAGGTTTCATTTTATTGGATTTTTACTCTTCCTCTTCCACTTGAGTACCAGAACTTAAGAGAAGAGAGACAGTAATGTACAATGAAATCCGATGGAAAAGCAACTTCTTTTATAATGTAAATCTGATATAACAAAACAAAATATTAGCCTTGTGAAGTACCTGCTAGCCTGCTTCAGAGTGTTAATGAATTAAAATTTCTTTTATAAAAGAGAGCCATAAGGGTAATTTATAACTTAAGTCCAAGGGTTTCCCTGAGAGAAAAATTTAAAGAAATCAAAATTCTAACTGTAGCATCCTAGTGTATCTTTGACAAAAACTTTAATATATGTTCACAGAAATTCAAGTTCATTTAAAAGAAATTGTAATATCGCTGCTTCAATACACGGAAAAAAATTATCTTGCAGTGTATGTATCTCATCTCCACATCTCATTCTTTCATAGGCCAATGTATACAGTTTTCCAATAAACTTTCCAATTATATGAAAGAACTTCCAATTTATAAATTTAAGAAATGTGTTAAATATAAATTAAAGTAAAGGGTTATGATAACATTGCTGAATATTTAGCTGATAAGACTGTTTGGAATTAATTGCTCCTCATACCAATCTCTTATAAATATAATGTATCATTACATTAATTATTGTATACATTCTTGCCGGATCTTGTCACTGTGAGACAGCACTCAGATCCGGTAGTAGATTTATTGTTGTATAGATGCATCACAAGTGCCTCTTGTAGATTAAAGTGAATTTAAAATATTTTGACTTTGAATTGAATTTAATGTAGTAACATAAACACATAATAGAAAATGTAGGTATAGCTTTCTGCAAAATCTTCAGGTATTCATAACTAAAGTCAAACATTATCCTCATCAGTTAAATTTAGCATTAGTAAACCTTTGTTTGGACTAGTGGAGTGCCGGATCACTGATAATTTAGATCGGTGGATCTTAACTTTCATACTCATTTGGTGATGGTCTTGGATCTTGAAATGGATTGCATGGCAGAATCTCTCAACTTTCATTTTTTGTGATTTGATGTGAGAAGAAAAAGAGCAAGCATATGGCACACCGGATGGTGAGAGACAACAGTGGCCTATAGATCTATTGGGGTTTTACACCAATTGTGCAGGTTTACCGGCTACCCACCCTCCAGAATCAGTGGAACATGACACTGTCATTAATGACCTCCTCATTGGCCAACATGTTTGCGTACATGCTTATTATCGCATAAATAATTCTTGAATCGACTCAAATCAAAGGCATTTGCGTGATAAACATAAATGTCAGTATTGCCAGGTCTGGGTGTTTGTGAAATTCATCACACACACATTATTAATGGATGATCCCTCATGAGTTAAAAGTGTGTACAAATATGTTTAGTAGTGCTATGTGTAATTTTAAATACAGTCAAAATCTGTTTTAACGACATCGAAGGGACTACTCATATTGAGTCGTGAAAACCGATAGTTGTAACAACCGGTGACAGGTATTAATAGGAAAGCTTAATAGATTTAACAAAGCTTCCTCAATCTTCGTATGCCGTGTTGTTCTGGCTCGTTTTATTTTCAAAAAATTCTTGTAGTAAAGGATTTGAATTTCCTGCCTTTCCTTTCCAAATGGTTGAAATTGTCGAGTGTGATACACCATATTCTTTGGCCAGGTCTTTGTTTGGAATTCCTTTCTCTAGCTTTGGAATAATACGCGATTTTTCTTCGATTTTGATTTGTTTTCTTTTTTGTGATATGTTACAATTTTCACAGTTAACTCAACAATATGTTTTGGTGCGTCTTGTGTAAAGATTAGTAACAAACTGACTTAAGAGATATGACGAAGTGGGCCTTGAGGCTATGGCATGCATGTGCTTTGTTTCTAAGATTTACAAAAGACCCTAAACTTTTTTTACTTTTACGATAATAGCCATTGACTATTATACTGTGCCAGATGTGGATACAGTTACCTATTCAAATCGTTTACAATACAGCTGAGTTCTACAGCTATAATTCTTCAAAAACATTAACCAAATGTGGCTTAATGCGGTATGTCGTAGTAAACAATGTCGTAAAAACCAATGTTTTCGATAAGGCTGTCATATAACATACAGCCAGGACCTTTCATTTTGGTCACTTAAAATGGTATGTTGTTCTAAATGATGTCGCCATAAACGGTTTTGACTGTATTTATAATATAAATAGAATTTCATTTATATATTAAAAATTAATAAGGTAAACCAATTGTACAAGATAGTGAAAGTGGATATGGATCTTTCTATGCCCTAAGATATTTGTGGATAATGTATACAGATACAAATATTTGGGACTCCACCAGATTGGGCATGCAGTGTATGTCAATTCTTAATAGATTTTATCGCAATTCACTCAATACAGCAAAGGAAATTACTACTCCTTTCTTGGTTTAAAATTTAATAAAGAATCATCACATTTAGGATTAATGTCAAGACTCATGCAGGCTTCTGAATAAAATAAAAACAACCTTATAATCTAGACCTACATACTAAAAAATGCATTATTCTAATGATTTTTTTAAACTAAATATAGCACTTCAGATCACCCTCATCAACTAAAAATAACATACTTAATAGAGGTTCATAATGCTAGGAATGTGATTACTAACTCAAAATAGTATAAATCATGAAAAGCTGAAGTTGATTTGATTATATTTTAACATATTTAAGAAACATTTAAGCAGACACAAAGTTGTGGGTAATCCCAAATATGATAATACCTAGATTAGTTTAACTAATTTGGCTTTATTTTGTATTTGTTGGGCTAAACATTATTTGTTGGCTTTCGGCTGCAGAGACAAAAGGAAAGATTATTGAAGTGAAACTTCTTTATCGGGGTTGGAAAAAAATTTAGTGTAACATTTTTACATTACGTGTCACATTTTTCCGTTACACGCCATCTTTGTTCTTATACCTACCACGCGTGATTTGAAGTATACTTTCTCCAGCTGAGTAGGGATTGGCAATAAACTTTATTTCACCAATTTCTGTAAAGTTGCATCTAGTAAATTATTTTTTGAAAAATAATGTCATAAAGAAGTTTCACTTCTTCACTTCTTACGAGTGTACGCTAGTACACACACACATATTTTTTTTAAATTAATAATAGAAACTTATATCATAAAATAAAACATTACCTAGGTATTTTAACTTACTTTGAAAATTATAAGTTTGTAAGTTTCTATCGAAAATGTAGGCTAAAACATCTATTTAAATTTTAGTATAGTACTTGAATACATCTGTAAATATTTTGATATTATGTACAAACAATTGAAGTAATATTAATCAAAATATATTCAAGATTGCAACTAGACAACAGAAATGGTGCAGAGCTTTCCTAGTAATTATAGACCAGAATTCCTAAGAATACCTCAACTATAGGAAAGAATTATGATTCCATTCAATTTAAGTTGTTCTCATATAGTTTTTTATGGTGTTTTAATACCAAGCCAGTAGCACCAGTATTATTCTACCAGCTTACTCTATTCTAAACATCTAATGTAGATTCTGCACAAATCGTAAACTCCATGTATCACAAACTATAGTTGTATATATATATATATGTATATAATCTACACATTTTTATGTATAATAGTTGAGTATCTGAATATTAGGATATGGCAACTTAACAACTTATTGTCTAATGGAATAGTCTAATCCTAATGCTTTTAACAAATATACACCTTCTTGAATATCACTGTGCAAATATCACAATGCAGCAGTCTTTTCGAATAATATAACTCTTACAATGTTGGTGTATATTTACTAATTTTAAGTGTTGACTGCATCAACAGTTTCTCTAGCAGTGAACTAAATTTTAGACAAGAAATGCTGAAACTCAATAACAATTTTGAGTTACTACCTATTATTGCCTCAATAACTACAGCTAAATAGTCAGCAAACTGTATACACTTAATACACATCATTCTTACATCATAAGTAGCCTGTAACATTAAATGATTCAGGTATCCTCTAATACTTCCTAAACTACTGCAGGACGGTTCTTCAAATGTAGAGAATCTTGTTAAAAAGCAGTTAATTATCACATGATATGTGTAACCCTAGATTCAACTACTTAATTAAAATTCAATATTCCATTGGAATATAGTAAACTAAAGTGCATATTTTAAACAGTAGTTAAACTACACCGGCGATCAAGTAGTTTTGTAGAATTTTGATATGAGCCAATTGCACTGTTTTGTATGTTTGTTACAAGAAAAGCACTGCTATGTCTGCAGCCAATGGAACATTAGACTGTGCACAGTCGGATAGTCGAGTTCTGCGTTTGGAGAACTCAAAAATTCTTTTAAATTCAATGATACGTTACCAGACAATGCAGCTTCCTTCAGTTCGGCGGCAGATTGCGCCGAATTGTCGTCGGAGGCGCAGTCCGAGGAGGCCGGCTCTCGCCACTTGTCATCGTAATTAATATCGCACAGTGTCGGTGGTTCCTCAGTGTCACTAAACTCTTCTTCGAGCGAAATACCACGAGATTTGATACGAGTTGACTCAACGTCCGCATTATCGCGAGACCCTTCATGCTGTCTCCTAGCGTTTTTCAATGCACGATATCTTCGTGATCTCTCTCTCTGAAGTCTCCGTTTGCGCTCGTCCGCGCGCTCCAACTCTTCAGGCGTCTTCTTTGTCGCGTTTTTCCCAAAGAAATATCTCATAAAGGACTCATCACAGTTGCGTTTTGATAGATAATTTGCCATTAACTTATAATAGTATTGATTGTCCATTTTGAGAAGTTTTCAAATGTTGATAATAGGCCAACATTAAAACAAAAGTTACAATATAACTCTGGAAATTAGCGATTTGCGAAACAAAAATAATGGGAACAAGTTCGGACCTATCACCCTTTAACCTGACGTCACTGATTAAACGTCAAAAATGAATTATTATTTTTAAGTTAGTTTGCCCCTTTCTGGGGCCGGCTAAGACCTTTAGGCCATGCTGCCACGTCTTTCGTATTAATTATTTCATCATTAGTCACATGTCTTCGGTTAATTATTCTTATACAGTCATTGGTGCCGATTTTGTTGTGTCACCGCTAATTCTAAACTAAATTAAAATTTTCTAATATTAGATTAGATTTAGAGAAATGGTATTCCGTTGTCACCATAGTTCTAAAATTTCTGTCTAATTTGACAGTTCAAAGACGGCAATAAATTGAATAGATAGTGATGTCCCTATATTTACACACGCTTTACATTCCTTTGTCGAGAATTGGTCCGAGTAGGAATGAAACAGAAATTACTTGAAAACGAATAGTATTTCAAGTACAATTATATATTTTCTCATCTGTAAATAAGTTTTATTGAAAGTGAAATTCAACCTGACTTTGTTTTCAACTTCCGACGTCAGTTTTTAATAAACAAATAAAGACATGGCTGTATAAATTTAATGTCTTTGTCAATCATCGTCAAGTAGGAGTGTGTATTATAGGGTTTTTAAGATATCGAATCGAAACTATATATTGATATCCGGTATCGGCTTCCGAAACTATATATTTTCTGAAATTATATATTGGTGAATCGGTCTATATTTGGTAACATCAAACCTATAAGACGATGTTAGCAAAAACTGTATATCGTATCATAACATGATATCATTGTAATTTATTATATTCAAATCTATCTGGATTTAGAGGTACGTAGGCGCATTGAGTGTATTACAGATATTTAATGATTACTTTTACAAATAAAGTAATAGGTATTTAATGAAATAAGTATTACTTTTAGTAAGTTTTGCATAAAAATATATACCTATTTGGTACCTACTACCTACCTATTTACAAGCAAAATGCGTAAATAAACTTAACAATATCGATGTCAATGAACTTTCCTTCAAACTTCTAGCAGACTTAGGACTGGCTGCATGTGTTTGGAATGAGATAGATCAGTTCGTGACTGATTGATTAGTCAATTTGACTGTTCACACATAATATAGCGGGAGTGTGTCAGACTCAGGTCGGGACGGGAGTACGGCAGGTCCAATTATGTACTTGTATTGTTTGCTGTCGCGTACCCGTGGATATGGATGGAGTTGGTGTCGGCGTCAGGGTCATTGTCGTACTTATAGTCGCCATCGAAGTAGTCGCTGCTGATGTCGTTGATGTCGTTGATGTTGTTGAGCCTACAGCTAAAGTCGCACTTATTTCCTGTCCCCCAAACATGAGCCTCGAATACGCATCCAAGTGTCTCTTTTTCAAGTGGGCTTTTAAATTTCCGGTAGTGCCTTTGTAACAAGGTAGGTAGGTAGGTATACGAATCACCGCAAACTCGACATTTGACCTTTTTGTCTTCAGTATTAGTTTTATAAAATAATCCCAAAGGGTAGGTAGGTACCTACTTGAATTTACACGAGACATTTCGAAATGTTTTATCAATTAGTAACTGAGATAAATCTAATAAACCTTATAAACTAACTAACTTTTTGCATATTATGATACAAAAACTCAACACTTAACTATTTATCTACAACTTAATATAGGTAGGTACCTAACTAATAACATAACTAATATCTGTAACCTATAATAAATAAATAAATAAATAATACATAATTATTTAGCATATTTAACCATCAGTTTATGACAAAAAAACATCTAAAACCGAATCTTATTTCATTAAAATATCAAATTATATATAACATATTATACTCAGTGTTCTAATTTATTTAACTGTTTTTTTTCTTATTGATTATTTTTATATGAAAAGGTAGCGGACTCGGTAACGGCAGAGCAGGGTGTGCGAAGAATCGCCGGATGGACGTAGGCTACCAGCTGATGAACCTGGCCCTGGTAACGCACAATTGCCCCACGCTCCGGACTGATGAGAAGATCCTGGAGTTGGAAGAGTGTTTGGACAAGTTACGCTGGGACGTTGTGGGATTATCTGAAGTCCGAAGACAGGGAGAGGACTCGATAATCCTAAAGTCCGGTAATTTGTTCTACCACCGGGAAGGTAACACCCTGTCCCAGGGTGGTGTCGTGTTTATCGTCCGGAGGTCGCTCATCAACAACGTAGAGGCGATCGGGAGTGTGTCGACAAGGGTGGCGTACCTGATACACAGAATTACTAAACGGTATTCGCTGAAGGTCATACAGGTCTATGCCCCGACTTCGGTGCACTCTGACGACGAGATGGAGGCGATGTACGAGGACATATCGAAAGCAATCTCTCATCAAATACCTCCAAAACGCACTTCACGGTAGTGATGGGCGACTTCAACGCAAAGCTGGGTATGAGAGAGGGCGATGAGCTGAAAGTGGGGCAAATTGGTGTTGGTAGACGTAATCCTAGGGGCCAACATTTGGCTGAATTTCTGGAGGAGGAAGGACTCTTTATGATGAATTCCTTCTTCAGAAAAAGCTGCATCGTAAATGGACCTGGATTAGCCCGGATAAGTCGACAAAAAATGAGATAGACTTCATTTTGTCTACCAGACGCCACATATTTAATGATGTCTCTGTGATCAACAAGCTGAAAACCGGCAGTGATCATCGGATGGTAAGAGGCACATTGAATATCAACACAAGGCTTGAACGGTCACGGCTGATGAAGTCCGACCAACCCCAGTCCAATGCCAAAATCCTAAAAACTTTCAGCTCGAACTTCAAAATCGCTTCGAATGCCTGGCAGAATGCGAATCAACGGACAATTTGAACAATGGATTTGTACAAGCTGTCAAAGCGGCCGGGTCGAAATTTTTTAAGGCCCGAAGCAAGGAAAGAACACAAAAGCTCTCAGACCTTACTCACAAACTCATGGGCGAACGGGATGAATTGCGGTTGCAGTCTTCAGTTAACATGCAAAAGTACAGTGAGCTAAATAGACAAGTCTCCAAGGCGTTGCGGACAGACCTGCGTACCTTTAATACGTCTCGTATTAAACAAGTTATCGAGAGTAATAAGGGTTCCAAGGTGTTCGCTAGGGATTTGTTTGTTGGCCAGACCCAATTGATAAAACCGAAGACCGAAAATGGCACCGTAATTTCATCTAAGGCTGAGATTTTGAGAGACGTTGAAAAGTTCTATGGACAGCTGTACAATTCAACACGACCCGTTGTTAGTTTGGCTGAAGACCCTAGAGCCAAACTCACCCGATATTTCACCGAAGACATCCCGGACGTCAGCCTGTACGAGATTCGGATGGCCCTCAAACAACTGAAGAACAATAAAGCGCCGGGGGACGATGGAATTACTGCTGAGCTACTGAGAGCAGGTGGAATGCCAGTACTTAAAGTCCTCCAGAAGCTATTTAATTCCGTCATTTTCGAAGGCAGTATTCCAAAAGCGTGGACCAGAAGTGTGTTGGTTCTCTTTTTCAAGAAAGGTGACAAAACCTTATTGAAAAATTATAGACCCATCTCACTTCTGAGTCACGTTTACAAGTTATTTTCAAGGGTCATCACGAACCGAATATCACGCAGGTTGAACGATTTCCAATCTCCCGAACAAGCCGGTTTCCGTAAAGGCTTTAGCACCGTAGACCACATTCACACGGTGCGCCAGATTATACAGAAGACCGAGTAGTATAATCGGCCATTATGTCTAGCGTTTATGTACTACGAGAAAGCCTTCGATTCGGTGGAGACACGGGCGGTGCTTCAGTCATTACAGCGGTGCCGCATCGACTATCGATACATCGAAGTGTTGAGGTGTTTGTACGAAAAAGCCACTATGTCGGTCCGATTACAGGATCAGAGCTCGAAACCGATCCAGTTGCAGAAAGGTATGAGACAGGGACACGTTTTTCTCTGAAACTGCTCACTGCTGCACTGGAAGATGTCTTCAAGCTTCTGGACTGGAATTCTACTTGTGTAGTTATAATCTACATACTAATCTTCGTCTCTTTTATGGTCTACGCTAGGGGTTGGGCGACTATTCCTGTCCCCCGTAGTACCAAGAATTTTGGTAGCTAAGCCAAACTCTCCTTCGATGACTTAGTGTGTAGGAATATGCTACATAATTATCTTCTTCGTCACTTTATGGTCTAGGCTAGGGGTTAGGCGACTATTCCTTTCCCCCGTAGTACCAAGTGTTTTGGTAGCTAAGCCAAACACTCTCTTGACGACTTAAACAGCGGATCACAACTGTATAAATAAGCCTATGTGAAAACTATTACTGTAAAGGGTTTTCCCACAGGTGCGGGTGATGACACCTTTATAAATAAGCCTTCATCACGACATAAGAATAGTTCCTTGAGGAGTATGCGTCATCGAATGTGAACCATATCTTCTACGTGTGCTTGTGGAAGAATGATTGGAGAAGATAATGAATGTGGCAAAATTGTGATGAAGTATGAAATATGCATGTGCGATGGATAATGATTGGAAGAGTTTGAAAGAACAAGGTCTTACTCACTAACCTCAAAATTTATTTAAAAGTATAATTATTGATCAGGGTTTAAGGGTAACTTTCTTATTTTATTCTATCTTATCTATTGTGAACTACCTTTTTCTTATTTATCTATTATGTAGTTCATAATTTAGTCTATATTTTAATTCTTTTAGAGCAAAATCAATATTTCCTACTTTTTATCTTTTAAATATTTCTTGAATTGAAAAACTATTAAGATGCTAAGTCTCGGAATTTTCTTTAAACTTTATTAAACCTCAACAAGGGTTTGTATTACTTTGTTACTCATTCAACTCTTATCTCTATTCCAATAAATCTTTACTACTAGATCTATCTTTAATTCAGTACTAAAAATATTAGGTATTACCTTTGTTACGTAATTTCTTTTAAATGTATACCTACTTATACATCTTGTCTTTTTTTTTCGGGTCTCTAAATGTATTTGTCTCACTAATGTTCTACATAATGTTTTTTTAATTATCATTCTCCAACTTTGCTAATAATATTACATATTTCCTCAGATTTAAATTGCTCTTTCTCTCAAATCATAAAATATTACCTATTTTTACAAATTTTTTACTTAGAATCAAAAATTTTACCTATGTAATATTATTTTCTAAGCTGGCCTTTGTAGTTGGTAACTACACTGGCCAGCAATAAAAAATAAAAATGTTCTCTATTATAAAATTTTTAAAATGTAGAACCTAAATTTAAGTCGAAAGGACAGTCTGCGACATGTTCTGACACGGCCTACTTCTAGTATTCTCAGAGTCTACTTTCTTATCTAACATTCTTCCTAATATCCTACTACAGAGCTCCTATTATATAAGTCGACGGAACGTCTTACTATGACTGCTGCTTGCTGCTTGGTGTCTGCTGCTCGGTGGTGGGAGGACCCTAGACCGGCGGAAGCTGTCCCGCCGGTGTTCTTCTGTGACCGCCTTCCCAGCCGCCCTCTTCTACTGCTGCTTCTGGCTGCTGAGGGAAGGCGCCAAAGGGTCCCGCTAGCCCAACCGCCGAAGACTACAGCAGCAGTCCTTCGAGTTCCGTCGACAAGACCACCGTATCCCACGACCCCATTTTTTTTTATCCGGCAGAACCTCTTGTGCACAGACTTTTTTTATATGGACTTTATTTACTAGTGTTTCTTTTTATTATAATGTTTTTGTTTACATTTTTTAATTTTTATGCCAACAGGATCCCGTGTCCCAAATATGTCTGATGGTTTTTTCATTTTTTCTGTTAACATAGTGGTGGGTGGTAGCTAAGCCACCCCCACTACGTTACAGTCGGAAGGTTCATATGAAAAAAGATTAAGTTATAATTCGACATTCATAGTTAGGGCAGCGGCTCAGCTAGTACTAAATAAAAATAACTTTGGGATGTACTTAAACATTTATTATCAGAAAACAGGAATATCAGTTCTTCTGACGGCAGAGAGCCCGTCGTCCCATGTGAGAATCGCTGCGAAGGAGAGGTAGAGAGCGACTGCGGACAGGATGTGCCACAGATCGTGGTTGTCGTAGAACTGCAGCACCTGGGAGCCGACACACAGGATTATGCCATTGCGACTGGTAATAACACAGAGGGAGGCAACCCCCTCAGGGTAGAGTAGGTATTAGCGATCGCAAACAAAAGGGCCACGTTACACGTTTTAATTTAACGATGCCATGTTGCACGATGGCCCACGATGGTGCTCGACATTTGCCTGGATTTATGTTATAACTTCTAAAGACATACTACAAAAAAACAATTTTATCAGTTCTCATGTCCCTGCGCAGCTGCTCTAGGTTACTGTACGTGCAAATTAAGTCCTATATTGGGTCAGTGAAGGATCGGATAGTAATACTAGAAAAAGAAAACCGGTCGGCGACTATCGATTCGTATTAAGTATTTTGATTATAAATTCGTGGCGCAGCTGGTCTCGGTGCTCGACGCGGTCC